>PVHY01015831.1:0-35120 GCA_004024945.1 Uropsilus gracilis
GGCGGCAGTTTGTCCAGCATTTCAGCTACACCAGAACAGTGAATGCCTGTCGATGGACTCATGCTTAGTGGCAGTATCAAACTCTGTGACTGAACCTCAGGATAAGTGTCAGATGGATATAGCCAAGCAGCTTTATTTTGGGAAGAGGGGTTGATTCAGTTCTGGAACAGGAAGCTGGATTCTCAACTCCCAGGCTCAGTGTACTTCACCATGTTCTGGTAGCTACAGCCTGGCCTGGGAGGCAGCAGGCCTGGGTTAGAGAACCACCATCATTAACAGTGAAGAGTCTTTCGGCAAGTCTTAGCTTCCTAACCCTTAGTGTCTTTGTCTCAAAACACAGAATAATAAAAATACATTCATCTCATGAGGCTGTATGATGGATTAGATGTACTAACAGCTCATGACCATGGAAGAGTATTGACACAGGGGAGACCTGATATTTAAAAAAATATTCCTGCCCTCTCCTCAGCAGATTATTCATAGGAATGTTTCTAGAGGCCCCCCTATAAAGAGAGAAGCACCTGGTCTCACCTTCTTGAAATTATTCTTTATACTCTTGACTGGGATAGTCTCCTACAAATTGTTTTTAATATCTTTAAAAAGTCACATTACCCCCACTAACCTATCTCCAAATACCTCATGGCTGACCAGAGAACTAGACTTACCTCAACACCCCCAAGGGGTGAGCACAAAGGAAGTTGTAGTAGCAGATGTCCTGGTTACCAGTAACATTTACCACCTGTAAAATCAAGGGCAAGTAGAGGAGATTCAGTTTTCCTCTGTTGTCTGGGCCCAGCTTGAAGTCACAAAAAGCAGATATGCTTGCAGTGACATACCATTGGTAATTGACAGTGTAACCAGCACTCCTTCTCAGCATGGGATGAGTCATTATCAGACCATTATCTGCACTTTACACAGCACCAGCACATATCCTTTCAATACTGCCATCTTGCTTTGAATTGAAATATTCTGTACCTCTCATTATGTGGCCTCAAGGTGGAATTCAGTTATGCATTTTTTTATTCTTATTATTAAAGGAGCATGAAAGAATGCTAGCTTTGAGACTTGCCTATTAGGACTCTTATGATAGGTACTGTTTCCTAGATGAATACTGGGAGGGTCTGGAGCTGTCCCAACCTCTGTGTGAACCACAGGGCAATTGGACTAGAGGAGACTATGTTCAAGTTTCCATATTTATCACCATTTGTGACATTAGAACCTTGCCAGACCATGGCACAGCTCTAGCTTCTGAAGAAGTATTTAGAGACTATTCAGGTTCTAAACAGTGGTGCTAGAACCTCATAAAGTCGTCATCACATCAGTATGAAGTTGGCTAAATATTATTAGGCCATTGACTCTCAAACTTGGCTGACATTGGAATTATCAGGAGTTTAATCAATACAGAAGCCTGATTTCACTCTTGGACTCTGACCTGTGGGTGTGGGGTATGGATTGGGCATGGATTTTAAAAGTTTCCCAGGTGATTTTAATGCACACAATTTGAGAGCCTTTAGTTTTAACACTATTCTGAATTGTTTTCTCACATTTAATAAATTTTAGGAAAGATCATTTCTGTGACCTGAGCCTCAGGGGTCTAGGAAGGAGAGTGGGGATTTTCAGGCTGTTTTAATTACTGTTTTTATTCATTTGTTATTTATTTTATATTTTTCTTTCAATACTGTATTTTTTGGTAAAGCTGTTTTTCCTTTTATAAAAAATAGTAGAGCACTGCTAAATTAAACACTTGTTTGGGTCTGAACTTTTTATTCATTATCCTGTGATGTTTAGAAATTTAGGTTGGTAAATAGCTGAAGCAGTTGATAGATACAATGACAGCTGGGATTCTGGGGTTGGGGGACACTTACTGTTTGGTAGGTGATGACCAGCTGAATCACAGGCAGTGCATAAAATACAGCAATGGTGATGATGTTCCTAAGCAGGTAGAATGGACCAGAAAGAATTTAGAATTAATTCCAAATTAGCAATGGAATCTTGCTTAGTTCTTAAAAAAAAAAAAGAATAGGTCTCATTATGTTGCGCAGGGTTGTCTTGAACCCGCGGACTCAAGTGATCCCTAGCCTCAGTGTTCCAGGTAGCTGGGATTACGGTGCCACTATGACACCCAGCTACAGTTCATTTTTTGACAAGAATGCTTTCACCTCATAACTTTCTAGCTAACTCACAAAAGTAATTAGAAGCTGAAATGCTGTTTTGTTTCTCCAGTTTTTTTGGTACAATCTCTGGTAAACAGTGCAGATAACACTTGCTTCTGGCTAAACAAAATATTAATGAGAGCCTCTCTTTAGGATGTTGCTAAATTAAAGGAGACCAGAATGTTAATGAGTGATGGATCCCATGAAGAGGATGTGGCTCTCTTAGATTAGATACCTCTTAGTTAACCCCAAGAGATGGTGGCACTATGAAATTCCATGAGACCCCTCCCCTCCCACTGTCCCTTGTTTCTCTCTACTGTCATTGGCCCTGCGCGGGTTATATGGTGTAATGGTTAGCACTCTGGACTCTACTATCATTGGCCCAGTAAAAGGACATCCTTGAAGAGAAGAGAATGGAAAGAAATGTCCCAAGTGTCTGTGGGTGTTCCAAGGGAGGGACGGCTCCTTGGGGAAGGAGGCTGAGTCTGTGAGTTTGACTATTGAGTCTGTTGTCACTGGCTAGTGGAGGCATCCTCTCCCAGGGTAGTTTCCACTGTTCTGAGATGTTCCACCGCTCTAGTCCCTGGAATCATTTGGCTTTTCTAAGAATGAGACCCCGTAAGGAACAGAGGGAATGGCTGCAATTTAGTGTGTTTCATGGCAGGGGGTGATGTGTTCTCTTTCTGGAAGACATGGTGTTCCCTAATTAAAGAAATTTCCACTTTGTATTTATGTCATTTAGGACCCGTTATCTAAAGTAACATGGTCCCTTGAAACCTATACCTTTATTTGCTGGATACTGAAACCTATGGCAAAAGTGAGCAAAGAAAGGTTTTTTTTTTTAACAAAGAAAGTTAATTTTATTAAAGTAACCATGGTTCTGCTAGTCATTGACTCACCAAAAATATATCTTGTATTTTTTGCTGACAATTCTCCGGTCCTTCCTGGACAGATCTGACAGATAAAGGAACATCTGTGATAAAAAAAATGCAAAACTGTCCTTAGATTTTCTTGCATAAGATACAAAGGAGAATTTTACAAATTTCAAGTTTCTCTCTCACTAGAAACTAAAATTATTGAACAAGGCTTTTCTTTTACTTTGCTTTTGCCAGGATATCTTATTAACACTCCTAATGTATTTTCACTGGAATACTGAAGACAGACTAATGTGAGAAACCTACTGGAATCTTCTTATATTTCAAAAAAATTGATATTTCCCCATTTTCAGAGGTGAGCATTATGTGGTTCTTGAAGAACAGGGTTGAGACTATTTTATTCATCTCTATGTCCCATACTGGATACAATACAGCCTAATAGTATGTGCCAGAAGGAAATAGCCTTTGCTCTTGAGGGATGATACATACAAACCAGGGAGTTAGCCTAGGTATAATCTCATATGAATCTTTTCTTCCATGTGGGTGCATCACTTTCTCCATTGTTGACCATGGTCAAGCGTTTCAGACAGAGTATTTTAATGCCCTATTATTTTTAATCTCCTCACTTTCTTCCTTGAGAAAGAAGTGCTAAGTAACAAAGTTTTGCTTTCAGCCTATACTTATGATTTACCTAAAGTTCTCTGGGAAATTTTACTTTCCCTGAAGGAAAAAACCCTCAGGGAAAGAGAGGCCTTGCTGGACTTATTTTGCTGTCATCTTGAAGACTATGGGTGGCAGAGGTACCTTGGTCCGGATGATATTTTTATCATTCTCAATATCTGGCATGGTGTCGAAGTCACTCTCATCCACGGAGCTGTCTGTGTCGGACTGGCCTGGCTGCCCCCCATCGGAAGAGGACATCTGCCTACCAGGACTGGAGTTTGATTCATCTGAAACAGAAAACTCCTCTCCCTTCAGAAGCCAAAAAGACCCCATGGGGCCCTTTCTGTAAAATCCACAGCGTTGATAGACACTTGAAAATGCTGTGCTGGTGAGAACTCCTCATAACAAGAGATGTTCTTTCTCTCAATCCCTCCTCAATGGACTTTTAATTTTCCTCTTCTATTTTTATATTGAAATTATCTACCACTAAAGCTGAACACATATTAAAATACAAAGGTACCTGCTCTGTTAACTGGTGCAAAAATTAGATTATGCTTATATCTATTGTGTTTCATACTTTAAAATATGAACACAAATACCTAAACATAAGTGCACATAGCAGCTACATATATTCATGTAAGCATGCACGTTTTTTATGGATTAAGTATTTATACACAGAAATCTCCCATATGCTGTATCTATGATTATATAATGAAAATAGCATTCTCAGGAAGAATCCTTGTGTTCCTGTGAATGTTTCCCAGAGCAGATGGGGATTTGTGCAGCTTGATGAGCACATGAGCTGAGCCTACCTTCCGCTTTATTTCTTCTATTCAGATGGTTTAAAAAAAAAACAACAACCCTGTTCTAGCAGAGCCAGAAATAAGTAGCTCGCACTGAGCCTGCATGCTCCTGAAAGTTACAGAATAGGGAAGGCATACAAGATTCCTAGTCACTTTACACCAGCATTTTAAGGGTGCCATTTGCAGGTTCCCACGCATCATGGAAGTGCTACTCTAATAAGGCAGGGATGGAGATTCTGCTCCCTTCAGGCCACATCATAAACACTGGGACACTGGGGGTTGCCATGTGAATGGGTGACAGTGAGCAGGTTCAATTGCAAGGTAGCCATAATGAAAAGTTGTTAGGCTGTAGCTGTGTTCACCTGCAGCACACCCTTACTTCTGATCACCTTTACTCCCCTGAAACCCAAGAATGAAACAACTGGTCAGTTGATGTTGGGTTCCCTGACTTCAGGCTTTCACAGATCTTTCATGCTCTAAACTCATCCTGGATATAACAACAATCTCTGCAAGGGCCTGGGGAATGGATGGCAAGTACTGTGGGGAAATCTGATCAAGTGTGGCTTGTTCATCCAAGAAACAGAGTAATAGAACTGGAGAATTTAGAGATGGAAGTAACTTTCCACACCATACATCCAGTTTATCTTAAAAGTAAAATGCAGTCTTAATGTAATTATTCCCTTACTGTCTCTCAAAATTATTACTAAAGGCCTTTTATACCAGTCCTCTGAAGAATTAGGAAACTCTTCCAAGTGTGGACTTATTGCAGAAATTACCTATTGCCCCATAATTGCTCCCTTCAGGGGTGCTGGCAGCAATGGGATGTGATGCCACCATATTTCCAGAGCCTGTTAAAAAGAAAAGTAAAGGCAGACACTTTATATTCAGATGCTTAAATAAAAGAACACAGGTAATTTGAATTATCAAGTCATACTATTTCAAATTGGATTTTCTTTTTGTTCTAATACAGGAGTCACCCTACTATGTCCTAGAGAGGAAATCTAGCCTGCCACCTGTTTAACTCTAGAACTAAGAAGGTTTTTAATTAATTGAAAAAAAAAGAAAAATATTTTATGATTGATATTGAAAATTATGAAGTTCAAATTTTAGTATTTCTGTTTAGTAGTTTAAGTTTAGTTGCAACACAGTCACACTCATTAGGTATGTCTATGTCTGCTTTTGGCTCCTGTGCAAAGTGGAACAGTTACAATAAAGACTGTACGGTTCATAACTTAGAATCTACTATTTGATACTTAGGGACAAAAATGGTGGGTTCCTGCTTAAAATTACTACAGAGGCACAGGAATGAAGAAGCATGAAACACCAGAAATAAACATCAATGATTAAGGCATCAAAATTTGGAAGTTTATTTGTTGTAGTGTTTAGTGGTGCCTGTGCAATAGACTGGAAAAACCCAGACAGGAGAGAAATTATTGCACTCCTGGAAGTAATAAGTGATGATAACATGAATTAAGGATGAGGAGAACTATGAATTATTTTGAGGTATACTTAGGATGTAGACGGGGTGTTTCTGTTGCCAATTAATTGATGTCAGTGAGAGAAAATAAGCTCTAAGATAATGTTCCTCAAACTTCCAATAAAGTGCTCCTCACATCAAGGAGAGTGCCCTCATTCCTCTTGGTTTTGGGTGTCATCTGTAGACATTCCACCACAAGCATCACAGAAAAATATCTTCCTGTTTTCTTTCTCATTTGTTAATGTCAACAGTTGGTGCCAATTCACCAAGTCTATCCATGTCTGAGAATTTGTGGAAATGAACAAAGAGAGCAGAAACCACCAGTAAGCAAAGGTGTCTAAGAAGTTTCTCTGACTTTCAGACCACAGTATTTGCAGGACCCACACTCATATGTGCAGATGTAGGAGAATGTTTCTTTGTTGCCTCCTGAACTTGTCAAGGATCTGGGATAGTCTCAGGCTGATGGGAATTTCAATAAAAGTATCTCCTTTTTGAGGGGTTAGAGTGCTTGTATCACCCTAGACAAAAAAAGTTTGAGTTAACTGGTCATTCTTATGTGTTTTGCAGGGAAGTATATTTTCATTAAAGACACATAACTGAGGGTATTCTGTATTTTATAGAAATACAAATAGATTTTTCACTTCTTCACTGTGGGCTTCATATGTTTTTTACTCTTAAATTTCCTATTCATTTCCTCCATGAAGAAGAGTAAACAAATTTGAAGTTCAAACTTTTACACAGATGATAAGAGATAATCCAGTGGCCTTTCAGACTCAATTTCCTTCTTCCTTCTGGTACCTTAGCCAAGAGTTAGCTCAGTTGGAAAGCTGGAGACCTTTGGCTAAGACAGTATTCCTGGCAGTTTAGGCTGTTCTCAGCCATCTCAGAGTCAGAACATTGAACTTCAGAATGAAGACCTCAATATTGTTCTAGGCCTGGAGGTCCTTTGATATATTTCTTGTTATTTAGAGAAAATGGTTGTTCCCTGGCCTTTCTTAGGTTCACCAATAAATATATAAGTTGGTGTAATACCATCAGTGTTTTTCATTCAACTTCAAAGCAAAAAATATAGACTATTTCCAGATTCTTAAATAGGAGGGAGTAACTTTTGAGCACAATAATTTATGGGTCTGACTAACTTTTTGACATAGGATAGATTTAGTATAGTTATAGCATAGAGCTTTGCTGCTGCTTCTGGTACTAGTCACCTGAACAACTGTTACTACCACTAGTACTGCTAGTATTACTTCCACTGCTGCTGTTACTGCTACCACTGCTGCTACTGGCAAAAACGTCCTGTATCAGACAGTCTTTTACATTCTTTCCAAGATTTTACTCTCTTAACTTTTCAACAATGCTGTGAGGTGCACACTATTACCATTTTTAAGATGACAAAAGAGCAATGCTGAGTTAGCAAGTAATTTGCCCAACATCACTCAGATAGTGGATGGATAGTGGCTCACTGTATTGGTTTCAGTTAAAATTTACCCCCTTATTTGAAAAAAGAAATACAGGGGTTTCCCTTCAAAGTATGAATAACTGGCAGTGAGCGAATTACTCATTTTCCTGGAGTGCTCAACAATATCTTTCAAAAAAGCCAAGAAGGTTAAGGCTCATTCACATCTCCACTATAATAAACTCATTTTACGTAAGTATCAAAGTATCATCTTTGCCTTTTAGACTGGCTGCTGCTGTTTGTAAATGAGTCTTTAATAGAATGAGGTCACAGTATTTTCTCTCCAGTTTGCTAAACGGAGACTCACAGAAACCACTGTATTGGTCTTTCATAATTCCTCCCAAACTTAAGTTTTCTCATTGTGACCATCAATCTATGTCCCCTGCTTAAGACGCAGTTTTTAAAAATACTAAATGTGCAAATAATAAGTGAAGAATGACACTAAAATTATAAAACCCAGAATTTCTGGCATTTTTGTCTAAGTGGAGGTTGTCTGATATAGGAAGCAGAAGCAGAACTTATAGCAAAATGCTTGAGTTCAGTGTGGCAGGAGAAGAAGTTGTTTGGGAACCAATGTTTTTATGTGTGTATAATCAAAGAGAAAACACAAACTAAAAGCAAGGAACAAGCAAAAACAACCACTGTTTTGTTAGGCAGAAACTTCCTTAAAAAGGAAAAGCCAGCTGTGTAGGTCTGATCAGAGTTGGCTGTTACCAGCGATTACCCTGCTCTGCTCTGGCTTGTAGCTGAATAGAGTCTGGTAGCTGCTCATCCTACTCACTCTGAGGTACTCTGCAATGACACTGGCTCTGTATAAGAACATCAATAGTTTCCTGTGCAATACAATTGCCAGCATGTAAAAATGTTTAAAATGTTTGCACCTTTTTTTTTTTTTTTTTTTTTTTTTTGAGACTAGGTCTCGCTATTTTTGCCCGTGACTAGGTCTCGCTATTTTTGCCTGTGGAACCGCAGACTCTCGTTGCCTGGGGTACCACAGCCTCAAGCAATCCCCAACCTCAGTTTCCCAGGTAGCTGGGATTACAGGCGTGCGCCACCATGCCCAGCTATCTTTTTGGGAACTAGGTCTCGCTATGGGCCCCCCGGTGTAACTCGAACCGTGATCCCTAGCCCCGGCCACTTCATAGGCTGAAGCTTACAGGCACGAGCCACCATGCCCGGCCACTTTGAACTTTTATATGTATGATTTCAACATGAAATTGGTCAATACGGGATAGCAATGTTATGTTAATTTTTCCTAGGTGGAAGCCTAATTAGAGTACAAAACCCACAGTATTTTCTCCCTAGCTTCCAGTAAGATCGATGGTTTCAGAAGAGTTGTATTTCTATTCAACGGTATGGTATTTAGAAAGCAAAATTAAAGACAAAATATTAACTTGTATAACATACCAAAATGTTCTGACTCTGAATAAAAAAATATATCAGGTTTGTGAATTACCTCATTTCAATAAGAAAACTTGGTATGTTTTTCTCTGAGCACAAACTCTTTGCCATCTGTCTACTAAAAAATAGAATAGAATATGCTCACAGGCTTGCTTTTTTTTGTTAAATGTACTGTGTGAGGAGAAAAATTTAATTTCATTTTGTTAAGGATGTTGACATCTTTCAGGGACTTCATATTTTATAGTGATCTTACCCTCTTCAGCCTCAAGATTGAGGAGGTTAGAAGCTAAAGACAGATTTAGAGCTAGTGTGAACAAACTGGTCAAGTTCACTTTCCATGCCAATTGACTTCCTGTTATAACTAGTTTCATGGTTTATTTCAAAAGGTGAGAAGAAAATGAGGAAAGTCATTAAACTTGGCAGGATGTATAAGTAAATTTACTGTAGAAGGAAAAACGGGGCAAGGAAAATCAAGAAAATTTGGAAAAAGAAGGGTAGAGAATTAGGACTAAGATTTGAGACCTGTTGTCTCTGAGCCTGATGCTGGCTGGTGCTCCCTGACTCCTCAAGCTCAACACACTCTGCCTTATTTCCTTGGGCCCTGCTTTTTGCTAAGAGAGATCCAGTAAAAGAGACTCCTCTCTAAGGAAAGGATTCCATTCACCACTTGATTCTTACATCTGTAGACTTGTCATGTTTGTCAAACTCTTTCACTTGTTCTCTACCCTAGGTTCATGTGGCTCAGAGACCTGTGAGGGATGTTTCACTAGTTGGAAGATGAATTTCTGTAGCTACTCTAATGGCAATGTGGAATGTAAGGCTTCTTTCCTTATCAGTGGAGGAAATGCTTTTTATTTTATTTTATTTTATTTTTTTTTTTTTTGAGACTAGGTCTCGCTGTTTTTGCCCGTGGAACCGCCGCAGGCTCTCGTTGCCCGGGGTACCACAGACTCAAGCAATCCCCAGCCTCAGCTTCCCAGGTAGCTGGGATTACAGGTGCGCGCCACCACGCCCAGCTATTTTTTTGGAACTAGGTCTCGCTACAGGCCCCAAGCGGGACTTGAACCGTGATCCCTAGCCCCGGCCGCTTCATAGGCTGAAGCTTACAAGCACGAGCCACCGTGCCCGGCCAGGAAATGCTTTTTAAAGACTACAGAGTCTTTCTTCTAGTACTCCTCAGATTACCACAGAAACCCCTGATTTAAATGTGAAGTGATGAATGGATAAAGTGTCTACCTAAATAGATTCCTTCTGAGGCTTGAGCTGCTCTTTACCAACACTATTTTTATTTCATCTAGGCTCCAGGGTCTTATCACTTTTTGTCACATGATTTTTGAATGAAATTCTTCTGCTTGGGCCGGGCATGATGGTGCATGCCTGTAGGTGGCAGCCTAGGAAGCCACGGCCGGGGCCAGGGATCACAGTTTTGAGTCCCTCGGGGGGAATGTAGCAAGACCTAGTCCCAAAAAAGTAGCTGGGTGTGGTGGCAAGTGCCTGTAATCCCAGCTACCTGGGAAGCTGAGGTTGGGGATTGCTTGAGTCTATGGTACCCTGGGCAACGTAATCCTGCGGTTTCACAGGCAAAAATAGCGAGACCTAGTCTCAAAAAAAAAAAAAAAAAAAAAAAAAATTCCTCTGCTTTACAGTGCTGCAGGAGCCAGTGTGTTTCTCAAATGCAACTTAAATAACTGCAGGCCAATTAAAGAAAAACCAATGTAGAGTGACCAGTAGGTTTCCCAAATGCCACCCTATTATTATCTGAGACAGGTATTATCTGCTACCTGTTTGTCAGTGTAAGGATAGTTAACTCCATTTCTTTCAACTCAGTCATACCTAAGATGAAAATACTGGCCACATTCCTCATGTGTCTAGCTCACATTGATTTGGGCAAATATGCCATCTCTGGTGGGTTTCCCTTTCCTTTTTAGACACTGCTCCTACTGCTCCTAGCATTTCCATTTTCTCTGGGCACTTTCCTCTAACTCTGAGCTCCACTGGACTTCCTGTAGTTGCCCCCACCCACCCCCATAGTGACCCAGACCCTGGGAAAGAAAAACATTTTTGTATCCTTGCTTCTCTCCAAAGTACCAGCTGCTGAATGTCTCACATTTCAGTTAGTGTCCCTCATTTGTGTCCTTGTTATTTACTCCAGTCTGGATTCTCAGTGCTCTGTTTGATACACCTAAGGGAGTTATTAGCTTTCCTCTCAGGAAGAATTTGTCTTTGCTCTTATTTTAAATTTTATTTCACTAGTGGTCATAGCTCTTTGGGAGTCATGTGACATTAGACTTTCCTCATAAGCCGTCTGAACTATGAAGGGTCTTTATTTCCTTTCTATTTCATTGTCCTTTGTGCGAACATTCTCATTATCTGCTTAATAATGAATCTGAGATCTTATTTAGGTTTCCTCACCTGTGCCTGCAAGTCCATGTATTTTAGTCAGTGATTCTCAACAAGGATGGGGGAGTTAGGGAGACTGTTTTTCTCTGCAGGAGGACATTTGACACTACCTGGAGATTAAATTTGTGGTGTCACCAGGAGGGCATGAACTAAATTCTAGTAGGTAGAAGGGTACTGTTAATTATCCTTTAGTGTATAGGACAGACTCCTAGTTACTGAGAATGAGCTGGCTTATAATGTCAATAATAATAATAATGTTTGAGAAACTTTGGTCTTTGAGAAGAAAATATTCACCCTAATTCTATAAGTAGATTTGAATGACCTGTAGGGAATTCTGTTCCTTTGCAGTAACATGTTTAATGATAAGTGTATGATTCACTCGATGCTAGTGAAACATGAGATGCTGTTTGAGTGCTTCTGAAAAAATTCTGCCCTCTGGATTTTAAAAAATAAGGACATAATGCTGACCTGTATACTGGGAGTAAAGCAATGCCAAGGGAATGACAGGGAAATGAACCAGCTATCAGATTCAGTCAGTCCTGAAGCCCCCTCTTCTGCTCAGCTTCTAGGGAGAGGAGCCTAGTTATTATTTAAGCATGTTTGAAATATATTTTTTGTTACTTGCAGCCACATGAATCATAAGTGATACCCTCCTCCCTCTTTCTCTCTCCTCCCTCTCTCCCTTTCTCCCCCCCTCCCCTCCTTTTCCCTTTCCTTTCTTTTCTCTTCTTCCTACCCTTTCCCTTTCCATTACTATGGAGATTTGGCACCTCTGTAGAGATTGGCATCTCCAGCTCTTATTTTTCAGCATCTTCCTGATCTTGACCAGTGATCTGCCACAAGTGCTCTGTATTCTATTGCTCAGGATACTTTTCTGAACATGAACTTCTTTTCATTATCATGATAATAACATGGCTTCACTAATGCAATAAAAAAAAGCATGCCATTTGTTCTGAGAACACCAGTGGCATACTAGCAGTTAGGCTTTCTAAGTTCATTTAAACCTAAAATAAGAGCATAATCTGGGCAGTGCTGGATGAAAAAGGACAAGATCTGGAGAAAAGGCAAATGAATAGAAGGAAATGTAGTACTTGGCATTTTACAGACACTGGAGCAGGTGTTCTTTTACAGTCTTATTATATTAGCAGTTGAATGTTTATTAGAACAAATTGCCTGGGTGGCTGAAAAATAGACATGCTGACATTAAGACAGACAAAAGCCAAATGAAGGCAGGAAAAGTGAGCCCTCCAGCAGAGGGAGAAATATTCCTGCTGAGTGGGGGTTGAAGGTGGTTTTGTGTCTTTCTAAGATTCTCTGCGCTCATTTAAGTGTAGAAAACACACAACTAAACATCTGCTATGTGTGACTAAAAATCAAGTCTTTCCTCATCATTCTTTTCTAAGTTTTCTCTCTATGCCAAGTAGTTTAAGAGCACTGAGTAACTCATACTGATTTAAGCTTTTTAAAAATAAGAACATTTACATTTTTTAAAGTCTTGATAAAATGATCAGAGAGTTGGATTCCTTTGTTCAAATTTTCAGAGTGGAGGAAAGGATATATAAAAAAAGGTTAAATAATCAATTGACTCTGTGTTCACAAAGTTATAATATCCTTTATCATGCTTGCCGATCTGCAAATTTTCATTTTCTAGGTATATGAACAATAATGTTTCTATTTTAATTTGGGAAAAGTAAAAGCTCTGTGCCAGAGTTAGCGAAAATGAAAATTCTTACTGTTGTTGCCAAATCAGCTTTTGTATAAGACAGATATGGAAAATTATGTCCTAGGTAAGATTTATAAGGGACACTTGCAATAAAGCTTCTTAGTGTGAATTCCGTATCTAAGTATTTATTAATGATACAACTTGGTACTCATTGGTTTTGATTTCTGCAGAAAGGCTTTACATTAGACTAATCTGTAGATAGCAAAATAGTGAAGAGGGTTTGGAAATTAAAACATCAAAAAGACAAAATATCAAATGGGATGTTGCTGAACTACTAAACATCATCTTGAATTGCAAATTAGAATTTTTCTTACCATCATTAGAACCAAAGCTGCTATCAATGGATTTTCTCTGAAACCTGTAAACAAGCACATATACAAGCTCCTAAGACAAGAAAACTTTAGCATTTTTTTACATTTACTCAGACTTTGTTTCAGATTTGTATGCTGAAATCTCTTGAAAATGAACCTTTGGATGTGGCAAAACTGAAATCCTCATGCATTGGTAAAATGGTGTAACCACTTTGGAAAACAGTTTGGCAGTTCCTCAGAAAGTTTGACTTAAAAGTTATAGTATGGACCCAGTAATTCCACTCCTAAGTATAGACATACATACATAAATTTATTACTTTATTTTCAAATATAACTCACTTTCCATAAAAATTACCCTTTAATATGCACAATTCAAATGAATTATAGTATGTTGACAAAACTGTGCAATTGTCACTATTATCTGATTTCATCAGCTGCCCATAAAGTCTCAAATCCATCAGCAATCATTCCACATTATCTACCCCTCCCAGTTTTCCCACTAATCTAATTTCCATCTCTAAAAATTTGCTTATTCTTAGCATCTCATGTAAGTGGAGTTATAC
This sequence comes from Uropsilus gracilis, assembly GCA_004024945.1. Lineage (NCBI taxonomy): Eukaryota > Metazoa > Chordata > Mammalia > Eulipotyphla > Talpidae > Uropsilus > Uropsilus gracilis. The sequence goes on from PVHY01015831.1 coordinate 13,826, forward strand.
AATATATGGTCTTTTTTTCCATGGGATACTTTCATTTATCACACTTTCAAGGTTCATCTAATGGTAACATGAACTGATACTTCAGTCTTTTTTATGGCAGAATAGTATTCCATTGTATAGACATACTGCATTTAATTTATTTATACTTGAATGTTTTTCTTGTTTCTACCTTTTAGCTATCATCAATAGCATTGTACACAAGTTTTTGTATATTTGTGAATGTATGTATTTAGTCCACTTGCATATATACATAGGAATGAAATTGCTGAGTATGAGGTTATTCTATGCTTACCTATTTTATAAGCTGTTTTCCATAGTAGCTCCATAATAAGAACTATTTTACATTCTTACTAGCAACATGTAAGGTTCCTCGTCAACTCTGTTGTTTTCATTAAAAATATTTTAATTTAGTCATGTAGTGGAAGTAAAGTGATATTTAGTATAGTTTTGATTTGCTTATCCTTGATAGCTAATGATTTTTAATGTTTTCCATACGTTTTTTTGGCCATTTTTGTATCTTTTTTGAGTACTTTCTATTCAAATGCTTGCCAGTTTCAAAATGGGGTTATTTTTCTTTTTATCAATATGCTGTAAGAATTTTTTATGTAGTCTGGATACTAGACTCTTATGAGTTGTAAATTTATTTTCAATTTTGTGTATTGTATTTTTATTTTCTTAATAAAGTCTTTTAAAAGCATAAACTTTTCAATTTTGATGAAGTTCTACTTCCCTATTTTTTTCCTTTGACTCTGTGTGCTTTTTAAGAAAATATTCCCTAATCAATGTCACAGACTTATAACTAGTTCCTTCTACTTGTTTTGTAATTTACATCTTATATTTATATCTTTGATCCATTTTGAGTTAATTTTTATATATAATTTATATAGTTAATTTTTATATATATTTTCAGGTCTATGGGTACAGCTTCATTTCCCCCCCCCCATTACTGTGTATACCCAGCTGTTTCAGTACCATTTGTTGAAATTATTTGAATTATTTATCAACAAGGTTATTTTTAAAAATCAGCTCCACCATTTAGGAACGTTTGTCAAAAGTTAACATATGAATTATTCTCTTCTTCCAAAATGAGCGTCCCTTCTAAGGTTAGAGTAAGGAAGGAGAAGAGTTGGGGACAAGATGTGCTTTTGTGCTTTTGGCACGTGCTTTAATTTATCTTGGGGTGGGTTCTCTAAAAGTCACATACTCCTGATTCTGCTATATTTGGTGGAAGACCATCTCTTTTTTTATTTCTATACACAGCAAACTCATTCATCTCTCAGGATCCTTGCTCTTGTTCTCTGCCTGGGCCACTTTTTTTCAGTATTCTCACAGGGATGTTTCCTTCTTGTCATTCAGATCTTGGTTGTAAGAGTTCTTCCCTGCTGAACAAATCAAATCTAAAGTAGCATCCCCAATCCAATCATTTTTTGTCACTCTTAACTCTCTAAGACATAGCGGAGGCTCTGTCTCATGTATATTTCATGTACATGGCATAGCATATATTACAATCCCCACAGGTATTAATAATAAAGTACTGGGGGTTCATAAAGCAGATCCCATTATGGGGTTTATTTGGCGAACTGTATTTGGTTTTATAGAAAACTTTGTTATTTCTACTTAGTCTACTGAAAGAAAAATTTGGTTATCATTTTTCTTTATTGTTCCACTATTTAAAATTCTGATAATTCTTATGTCCCCTACTACTATTTTCAGTTTGTTTATACTTGAAAATAATTTATGCTTATACATTTGACTGCAGAAAAATAATCTGAGAGATGAGGTTTTAACTGAGCCTTGGAAATTTGAAATTTACTTCGAAAATTACTTTCTTAGGTAGACTGAGTAATGACTTTAGAGAGAATGATATCTAGCTATTAACTTAATTTTCTGTGTGTATGTTGATTATGCATGCTAGCTAATTAAAGAGATGAAATCAGTTTTCTATAAATGAAAGCATCTAGAATAGAGGCAGTCTTCTTAAGAGAGGCAAAAGAGATGAATTTCATTCTCCATGACATTGAAGCTCACCAAGTCAAAATTGGGAGCTTTTTAGACTCTTAAAATAGAATCTTTCTGGTCCACTTTCACTACCACTACTATTAAGCACAATCTTAGGAGTTCTAGCTAGACCAATTAGACAAGAGAAGGATATAAAAGAAATCCAAATTGGGAAAGACAACGTAAAACTATCATGTTTGTAGACAATGTGATTATATACATGGAAAACACTAAAGATGCCACTGGAAAACTAGTTGAATTAATAAATCAGTTCAGCAAAGGGACAGGTTATGAAATCCATGTATTAAAATCAATTTGCCTTCCTATATGCAAACACTGAACTAGAAGGGGAAGAAATTAAGAAAACAGTCCCATTTTCCCACCAAAAAGTAAATATCTAAGCAAAAGTAAATATCACTATTTCATCTAATGAAATAGTGAAAGACCTATGCAATGGAAACTGTTAGACTGTTAAAAGAAATAGAGGGCACAAAGAAATGGATACTCTCTCCTAATGGATTTGAGAGAATTAACATTATTAAAATGGCTACCTTTCCCCAAACAATATACAAATTCAGTATAATCGCTATCAAAGTTTCAAGGACATTCTTCAAAGAAATAGAACAAACTTTACTGAAATTCACATGAAATGACAAAAGCAATCCTGATAAAGCAATTGGCACCACACTCCCAGTTTTCAAACTATACTATAAAGCTATAATAATCAAAACAAAAACATACAGAGCAATGGAATAGAATTGAGAGCCCAGAAATAAACCCATATCTATATGGACAATCTATAACAAAGGAGTCAAGAATATATTCTGGAGCTAGGAAAGCCTCTTCAATAAATGGTGTTGAGAAAACTGGACAGCTACAAGCAAAAGAATATGACTGACCTCTCTAAATACACACACAAAAACTAACTCAAAATAGATTTTAAAAAAAGTTCTACATAAGACCTGAAGTAATAAAATACATAGAGGAAAACATTTCAGGACATGGATTTCAGAAGCACCTTTATGGCCTCATCTGTAACAGATTATCAACAATTGGGACTACATCAAAAATGCACAGAGTAAGAAACTGGTCTTAAACAAACAAAAAAATCACACTGAATGTGGGGAAAATATTTTACACCATACTTCTAACAAGGAACTGATACCCAAGATCTACAAAGAACTCATACAACTCTACAGAAAAGAAGACGAATACAACCCAATCAAAAACGGGCAGAAGAGTTGTAGGCAAGTGTCTGCTTTTCTATTGTGTTTGCCAAAGGCTATTTTCTGAATGTTTATCTGTTTAGTAACTCCACTGAATGTATTGGGTATATTATCTGTAGCTTTTTAAGTCTGTCTTTACCTCATTCCTCTTTTATTTCTTTCCCTCACCTACCTTTCTTCCACATCAATATGCATTCATGAGTTTCTGTTTTTACTAGTGGTTTATAATTCACTATTCTCTTTCATTGTTTGGGGACTCAAATTGTCCCAGATATGGTTAGTGATAGTCCTCAGGTTTTTAAGAGCATTGCTCAACTGAAATACTTTATAAAGATCACAGAAGGGAGTGATTTTTAAACCAGAGATAGACCTGTCATGAGGTTATTTTACTGATGGGCCTAGTCTTGCCCAGTGGTCTGAAAACTCTATGCTGACTTTGTTTTCTTTACATGTTTGAGAGAAGAAAGAACATTTATTTATTGTAAACTTCCTGCCATTCTTTTGTAGTTGTTTTATGGGGACTGCAGCAAAGCATGGCCTCATCAAGGTACAGGCATGATGAGAGACTCAAAAGAACTCTGGAGCTCTTTTCATTAGGGCATCAAACTCTTGGGAAGAGAAATTTACCTGGTCAAGTTGTAGTCATATTATCTCCTTTTTTTCCCCCCAAGGGATGTTTCACTGAAAAATCAGTGCTATTACAGTATGAACACACCTAGTCTTGTAGTATCTGAGTATATTATTCCGACTATACCTCAAGATTTATTTTATGCATTAATTTTGCCTTTTGATTGAAAGTTTAAACTTTCTAAATCTCCGTGTTGGGAAGAGTAACCATCTCCTATATTCTGTAAGACTTAGAATATTTTTGGACCCCCCAAATCCACAAACTGCCTTTCTGTTAAATTATCAACTATGAAAATAAATAACACTCTATGAACACTTTATTTCTGCAGAACATTGATGTAAATACTGAAGTTATGCTATTCTATGGCTATTACTGTCTCATTTTAGACATGAGGAAACTGTCCCTCAGAGAAGTTAAGTAGCTTTGTCTGTGGCCACACAGGTAAATCATGGCTAAGATAGATTGCGGCAGTGCTCTGCAATCACCATGCAGAGGCAGGTAAAGAGGGTCATAATTTCTCAAAAATCTTGACCTACCTGATATAATGAACGAAGGCAACGAACACACATCCCAAATAGAAGGAGAAGAAGATGAGGAAACTAAGAAGAATGGATTTTACATATACAGATTCTGAGGAAAGAGAAAAAGTATTGGTCAGTGTGTCCTCAGGACAAGAAAGAAGCATGTTTGGGGCAGGATGGCTTCAGGGGCCCACATCTGTCATGCACATTCTTAAGTCTTAAGACATATTCATTCAGCAGCAAAGTTACTGGAGGTCTCCAAGACTTTATCTACAAGGGTGGTTTCCTGGGGGTAGCTGAGAAGAGACATCCTGTATACAACTTCATAACTGAATTTCCTTTCTTATTGGGAGAGAATCAACAGAAATACTCTATTCTCTCTCTCTTAAAGGACTGGCTTAAGCATTGAATTACATAATAGCTTTCCTGATAAAGGAATGTGTCCACTGAGTCCCAAGACAATTCTGACCTTTGATAGAAGGAACAATGGTCACTTTAAGGTTCTTTGTTCGTTGTAGATTCCAGGTCTGGTTCTTCTTTTCTGATTAAAAAAAAAAAAAAAGAACAACGATCAGACACTAGGTTCTTGACCTCTCATCTGAGCAGTTGTTCAAAAGCTACAGTTAACTCTGGTTGCTGAATTTCCTTTTAGTAAGAACTTGAGAAAACCTAACTCCCACACCTTTAAACTACCTAATATTTAAAACCTTTAATTTGGGTGCATTTTTGGTAACACTAATGAGATTGCAGCTTCCCTTCTCAAATGAAGAAGGCTTGGCCCTTTCCCCATTTCCATGTGGCTCAATATAACACATATATCTGAAGGAAATGGCTGAAAAATGGAAAGTTACATCATCTTTTAGTTTGATTTTTCTAGCCAGTGAGAATTTGTTCCTTCTTATATAGTTGTCATCAAAAGACTAATAGTTTACAAAAGAACATTGGCAAAATTTTGGAGCTGTGTCAATTAAGAGACCAAAGAACATACAAGCAGAAATTTCACCAAAATACCTACTGAAACCTCTGTGTTCATTATATATTACATCAATCATTAGGACTTCTGTTTTCAATTACCAGCATATTCCATTCTCAAGGTAGTTATTGGGTAGTTAGCCACAACCATTTATATGATGACTTGGGGTGAAGTTGTCCTCCTTTGCTTTCTTACTATCTTGTCAGCGATAATTTTGGCAAATTGAGAATTTTTCTTGCACAGTTGTGTGGAAATGATGACTACTGCTAGATATAAGTGGATCTATTACTTCTGGCCACCAGACTGGCTGTAGAAAATGGACCTTAATCTGCTGGGTAAAATTATGTACTATATAATAATAAATACTTGTTGCGTAAAAAGCCAAATTCACATGATCTGAAGGAGCACAAGTCTTTGAAAAGATGCAGTGTACTGAAGGACATTTTGTAGTATCAGTAATATGTGAAGATATATCACTTTCTTCTATTTATCTTTTTCTTAAGTATCTTTCAAACTACCTTACAAGACGCTGATGATGATTCTCATTTAGTAGGAACTAGAGTACCTACAAAGGATCAGTATGAACTTTTGGTTTTGTTTGCATTCTGTTCTATTAAGCTTTCCGAAATAGTCAGGTATTTCTCATTATCTCTTACCCTGGATGAAAAAAGATCCTCCACAGGCATAATCTTCAGGCTTTATCACAAATACTACGAAGAACTGCTCCCCTGGAAAATCCTTCTTCTGCATAAGACATAACAATCTTATAAGCAAGTAAAAAATGATAGTGAGAAGAGAGAAAGTCCATGGTGGTAGGGGTGGGGGCAGAAAGAAAAAAGGAAAGAGAAGAAAAGTTGACCCTTGCTTCCTGACTTCTTAGAAAGTCTTTCACATACTCATGATCTACTCCAGATTATTCATAAAATTGTTACCTACAAGAAGTTAAATATGCTGTTGTGGTTTTAATCAATCTTGTGCCCACTTCAATATTTAGAGCTATAATAGACCCCATATGAAAAATGTCAGCAGCCTACATTTAAATAACTAATACCTGCATATTTAAAAGTTAATGCATTTTATAGAGCAGTTTTAGATTGACCATGTTAGGTTTTTATTATTTGAAGATCTAATGAACATATTTTCTAAAAGTCATATTATGGGCAGGAAAATGAGTAATTTAGCTTAGGGAGGCAAAGACTCTTGTCAGGAGACCTGAGTTATAGTTCTGACTTAGACATTGTCTGTGTCTCTTTGTGTTCTAGTTCCTTATCCATAATTAAATAAAAGCAGATCATGAATGCTCTACAGAATGTCAAATCCCAAAGATTTGAGACATTGGAGAATTAAAGCATGATTGATAGAAATGTTTAGGTCTGAAACCTGAACTTTAAATATAACTTCTCCATCATCTTAGTTTGTTATTCAGTAGACAATATTTTACCCTAGAGAACAGATCAAGTTTAGGTACCTCTCAAATACCACCTAAAGACAAGGACACATCTTTGAAAACATGCTGACATGAGACATGTACATGTTCTATAAAAGGTACTATTGAAATAATGATTTAATTACAAATGCCCCAAAGGGAGCACCACTGCTCAAATGTGGTCTGTATTCCTTTCAACTTGTCCATTCTGTCCATAGTGGAACTCTCTTCCTTTTTGGTTATTGTTACTGGTATAGATTATTAGAATATGTTTAATTGCCTCATATGTGTTAGGTAAGCTATACCCTACTTTGGCATCTCCCAGTGAGTAGATTGAAATCTGCCATTACTTCTCTAAGCAGTACACGTCTCATTACATCATGGATTCCCAAGACTCATAAGGGGAGCAGGGCACAAGGCAGAGTAGCATTGACCACCATCTCTCAGGCTTTGGTTTCAAGTGTAGCAATCATTGTTTTAAAACCGATCAGAAAGGAAAGAGGTCCAAGCCACACAGTGGCTGGTGATCCCTTTGGATGCTATTTGAGTTGGTAAGCTGCCTGTAAACCACACCTTGTCATGGACAATATCAGCCACAGAACCCATGTCCTACCTGTACTGTGATGGCAGCCTTCTTGGTCATGGACTGATAGACACCATTAAATTCCACGTTGTGGTCAAGATCATACACTGGGCACTGTAATGTGCACAAGGAGTAAAGAGGAAAGCTAAACATGACGTATAATGTCATATTATACACATTACCAATACCACCTGGATCAAAGGGCAGGAGGTTCCTTACTAAGTGGGAAAACAGGAAGAGTTTCCCCAGAACAATCATGAAATACTCTTCCTAAGTCTTGGTGTCTTGTCCTCTAAAGTCAAGGTCACTTTGTGTCAGAGAACTGAACCGATTGTTTCAAAAGTTTATAACACCTTTCTCATTTTTAAACTAATACCTTATGAGACAGAAAGGGCTCATTGTTACAGTAAAAATCCCACAAACTTGTTCTTTGTCATGATGCTCCCTTCCTTCCTTTGTTTATTTTGGAGAGTAGTCAGCTACACTCTTACTCTCTGTCAGTGTCTCCAAAGAGTGCCCGCTTGTGTGCACCAAATACTGCTTTTATTATTTGGTAGTTTTGCAAAAGATACATAGTAAGAGGATGGCATGTTTCCCCTCCTTTTTCATTTATCATGAGAAATATAATGCTCCATACCAGAAGAGTGTGACAGGTTACTACAACTCACCATGATATTCTGGACTGAGACAACAGAGCATGGAAAAGCCATTTCAGACACAACTTTAATGATGACAGAGTCTACATCTTCAGGAAATTTGTACAGAAAATACTGAAAATAAGAAAGAATTGACGTTAAGAAAGAATTGACTTGTTAATATTAGGAAATGTTTACAGCACATTTTCACAAACTATTTTCACATGAATATGCTTGTTTCTGCTGGTATTGGGCACAAAGTTCAGATATTAATCTCAGTAAACCTCCATTCCTTCAGTCAACTACTCATCTCCTTCATGCTGAGTAGCTGCCCTGTGCAGGGCCCTCTGCCAGGCATTAGGCTACAGCAATGAATAAAATGCCAAGCCTTAGGATACAGCAGTGATTTAGATGAAGCAGCAGTTTCAAAGATGTTGGTTCATTCATTTTTGATGGTACTTTTTTCTAAACTAAACTTTGTTACACTTTATTCCAGTTTCTACTTAAGGAGATCCTTCCAACCCTCTGAGTTAGAGATTTGTGGGATGTATCTGAGACAAGATTTTCTCTAGTATGATCATTTTGAAATGATAAATAGCTCCTGGAAAGCTGATAAACCTGTTCTTTTAGAACTTTAACCACTTTCTTATAGACAAGAACTAGTACTAGACCGGGCATGGTGGTGCATGCCTGTAAGCGGCAGCCTAGGAAGCCATAGCCAGGGCCAGGGATCATGGTTCGAGTCCCGCCTGGGGCACATAGCGAGACCTAGTTAAAAGCAAATGTAGCTGGTCGTGGTGGTGTGCGCGCCTGTAATCCCAGCTACCTGGGAAGCTGAGGCTGGAGATTGCTTGAGTCTGTGGTACCCCAGTGGTTCCACAGGCAAAAATAGCGAGACCTAGTCTCAAAACAAACAAACAAAAAAGAACTAGCATTAAACTCATCCTCTAAACTTTTGCAAAAGAATCTATTTCACAGTGCGATATAGTGAGGCTGAAGTTCAATTCAAAGACCAGGCCCTTTATCTTGCCCCCTGAATGAGGTTCACAATTTGGGGCAAGTTGCTATATCTTTTAAAGAATAATAGGATCAGGAAACATTTATAATAGAGTTAAAGTATTCAGATTATGAAGCTACTGGAAACATCTTTTAATTCTTAAGTTTTTAACATGTTACTAATGGAACTTAGCAAAGGAACTTCTGCCTATTAATTTTAAATATGGTTCAACTGGTTAAAAAACTTGATATTTAACACATGATTAAGATTTTGAGGAAAAAAAGATTTTGAGGAAACCAAACAAACCTTGCAATTCTAATAAACCTGTCACTTTAAAGGAGGAAAAACCTAAATTTGCATCTCAATATTCTCCTTACCTTATTCTGAGAGCCAGAGCAATGAAAATAGAATACATTTCAAAAATCTAAATCCTCTAATGGGAACAAATCTCAAGCATAACGAGTGTCATTAATGCTGCTGTTTGGAAATCTGTTCACACCTTGTGACAGATGGTAGTACCCCCAAGAGCCCACTTTTTTTGTGCTTTCATTTTGGAGCTGGACTCAAATATGTATCATTCAGGGTTTTCCCAAAGGTGAACACTCTGGAACTCCCAAGAGGTGCTTTTTGTAGGAGAAACATATTTTATCAGCTTAAAAGCATCACTATGGTAACTGTTAGCCTTCATGAACATCATGTGTGAAATATATGAGTTGGTTTGATGCAAACAGTAGAGGTCTAGTCTACAGAAATCTTAATGTATATGTCAAAGTTTTATCAACCTTCTTTATCTCTAAATTACCATAAACCACAAATTTTTGATCCTTGCTTTGATAATCTCTTTTACCAGAAAGAAGCAAATGACAGGTACCCAAAGTAATGGCTGGAATTTAGGCTAAAGATCCCCAGCTGAGTTCTTATTACTTACCTGCTAGTACTGTTTGAAACCTGCTACTACGGTCTATAGAACCTGAGTGGGACTGTGATTATGCAAGTTTCCTCAGAATGTACAAGAGCTTGGGCAAATTTATAGGAACAGAAAAACTTTCTGTCAGTTGAAGAGTATATAATACAGGCCAAAAAGAGAACAGTTAAGAGTAAAGTAAGAATTTCATCAGTAACAAAGAATCTCGTTTTGTTTTACTAGTTTGTCCTAAGTATATTCCACTTCAACTTTGGGTTCACTTATAAAATATTTAGGTGCACAGATTTACATACCTTTCTAAATTAAAAAGGGGCCATAAAACATAAATAACTACTTTCAATCTACAAACCACAATTCAACATTCATTCAGTATATCATATTTATTACAACTCTGTTCAGGACTACTAGGTTAAACTCTTTGTCATTGGGGCAAAGTTTTTTACCCTTTTCTAGGTATGTATGTCCTATGGCATCTAGCATGAAATGCTTTGAAATATTTCATGAAATAAATGGCCAGTAAATGTCTGGGGCAATGGATTATGGGCCTGTGGTCCTTTTTAGTCAGGGGGTGGCAGTATGCATTCACAGTGTAGGTTTTCTCTGCTGGACAAATTTAACTCTTGCAAAGTGTGTGGGAGTCAGCTCAAACAGATTTGGGAGAACTAATTATTCACTTGTCTTGCCATTCTGTGTTCAATGATGTGATGCTGGCACCTTGAAATTGGCCATGGTAGAGGCATTTACACTGCAGAAATGAGCAAAGGATACATCAGAGCTTTCCATCTAAGAACCAGTTGTTAAACACTGACCAGCGCACAAGTGGTTGCAGTAAGTCTACAGCAGTATCCATATACTATGTTAATTCCAGTTTAAGTAGATGCAAAGCAAAAACTAAAAAAACATTTAGGATCAAAGATGTGCTGCAGCCTGTAGATTTACAGTAAAGATCAGGATATTAAATAAATCTATTTCAAACTTGAAAAGAGTAAAGTAGGCTTTACTTTTTCAGAAACTATGAAAGAAAAAAAATGGTAGCTAAAATTATCACCCAAAAAACACACTGAATTAATAAAAAATTTTTTATGTATTTATTGTTTGTTACTATGGTTTAATCGTGAGCACAGGAGAATCATTGAATTTTTCTAATAACTTGTCGGTATTTCTGTTTTCTCTTTGTGAAAGGAAAAACTAATTTATTCTACTCATAACACTGACAATTAAAATCCGTCTTGTTTTCATTATATTGCCAAGTCAGTTATTTGTTTTTCTGTTTCGTGGTGGCTTTTGACTCCTGACTCCCACACTCAGGTGAGGAATATGAAGTGCATGAGGGTAGAAATTGCATTTCTTTCTTCTTCATTTTTCTATTCCTAGCACTACACATTCCAATACTGTGCTTGGAACATAGTAGGCACGTGATTTGCTGAATGAAGATTGAGTCAAAAAACCTCTACAAACAAATGTATGCCACTCATTCCCATTTCATACTAGTTCAGGTGATAAGATTAAATGTTGTATCCAAAATCCCAGCATATATATATAGCTCAAGTTGTGAACACCAACGGCAACACCACATGCTATCACTACCTATTACCATGATTTGCTTGAGGACCACCAACAGGTAAAATCATGACCTTGGAACTCTTTGCTTACCTGAGGTTGAGAGGGACTGGCAGTGAAGTGAAAGGCGACATTTGTCCTGAGAAATATAAGTGGGAGAATGAAAGAGGAAAAAGTAAAAGAAAAGTTTAAGTTAGCAAGCAAAAATTATCTCAAACTACACTTAACCATTTGTGATGGGAGTTCTGGTTCCATCAAACTGACAAACTCAGGGGGATTTGGTGGTTCAACTTTTGAGAGACCAAATTGGGGAGGGATCAGTTTTATGTATTTAGGTACCCACGACACCATACAAATATAAGTACATACTTTATTTACTTTTATAGGTTTTTGTTTAGCTGCTCTTAAGATTTTATTATCAAGCACAGAATTTGGGTGTCAGAAATGGACTGAAAGAGAAAAAGATTGGAAGTCTTTTTGGAGAATGTACATACCACTTCAAAATAATGTAAATGTATCCATGACAAAGGTCATTTTTTAAAAGACTCCTTGATTAGATAATAACCATGGGAAGATCCTTAGAAGTAGAAACATACTTCTTGGCCCCCAGCACCTCTAAACCTGGGCTGTGGCATGCCTCCAGATGTCCCTCCTTAAATGTGTCCTGAATTTCTGGGAATCTGAACTCAGAAGTTTTTACGGAATTCCTCCCTAGCTTTATCCCTGGGTATTGTATAAAGAGTTTTTCTCTTCACTTCCTAGTCTCCTTCTATAAAAATGAAGTAGTTAAATATTTTTTATTAAAGATTGTTTCAGGAAGAGCATGTTGAAACATTAAGCAAGTAGTTTATAATTAGAGTAATAGTTTAGAATTCATAAACTTGAACAATGTTTCTAAAAGTAATGACTAATAATTTAAATTACTGGCAGCCTGGGCTCCCAGTTTAACAGTGGATGCAATTTTAAAATATCTACTTTCAACAAAAATCATAACTAATGCTGAGGATTGCTTGTGCTGAAGCATAGTTGAAAACTTGTGGCTGAAGGCAAAAAATCAGTGACAACACAGAGTTGTGTATCTGCTCCTGCAATCTTGTCGTCAGAATCAAGACTTGGGGTGCTGTGTGGGACTAGGTAGTGCCCTTTCAGCAGAATAGGGAGTGTCAGCTGCTGTTGCTAAGGCAACACAGGACCTTCAGCTCTCTTGTTACTAGGTCAGAGGAATGAAGAGGGCACTGATTTTCTTGGCTAGCAACAGAAAACATGAGATTTCCAGAAGCAACCCATTTTCTTTGGCCATAAACTTATTTTTGTATTCTCTTCTAGCTAATTGTAACACTGAATATATGGGCATCACTATGAATATTCCATTTTCCTCCTTTGATGTTAGCACAATACATATAAAACTTTGAAAGCATGTCATTTTCTTCAGATTATCACATTTAAGTCATCTCTTATGGAGTCAACAGTGTGTGTAAAATAACCACTGTGTGAGAGATTCTGCTGCTTTCTCAATGAGCACTAATAGAAATGGGGAAAGTTAATTTTATCAAGGATCAGAACCAACAAAATAACACCAACAGATTCTTATACACCTTTAGATTTAGAGAAAGAAACATAACAACTTCTGCTTGTTTTTAAAAAATCATAAAAATAAGTGTAAATATAAAAGATTAGTGAAGTCAGGAAATATTAAAAAAGTGAACACTGATTTTGATTCTTTGTTTTGGCTAATTTGAAGTAAAGGAAGAGAAAAGGAATAGATGAAGCCAAGAGAGATGGGTGTGCAGGTATGAGAAACAAAATGTGAGGAAGAGAAGAATGGGGAGAGGGGGAAGGGGAGAGGAAAGAGTAAAGGGGTAGAGAAAGAGAGAGAGAGAGAATGAAAATGAACATACAGTTTATTAAAACAAAACAAAACAACCAGAAAAAAGGAATAGGAGATGATAAGAAAGGATAACTGGAAAAAGAGCTTTCTTTAAGCTAAAACTCAATGATAATTGAGGTGAATGCCAGAGAGGGCTGTGATTCACAGTATCTTCCTCATCTTAAGAGAGCAGATCCCTAAAACAAAGCACAATGGGTATTCAGGACCACATTGTTGAAGGAAATTACAGACCTGGACTGTGAATTTTAAAATTCTACTCCCTTACCTCCTTACTGCTATCTGTCATGAATTCCCTTTGCTAGCCCTGACCTCTCCACTTACCCTCTTGTCACCTGTACCACCCACCTCATATCCTGGTCTAACTGGAAACTCTGCATGCATGTGTTAAATCCTACCCTTCCTTTCCTTCTCTGGGACTTTGCTTTTACAAAGCCCAACATGTCTATAAATTTAAGTTACCTTTCCACATCTTAGTTCATAAATATACTCTAATCTCAACCATTGTCAAATAAGCAAAATCTTTCCAACAAAATTCCTTCCCCTTCCCTTTATCTTCCTCCTCTTATATCATTTTATAGGCTCCCCCTTCTTTCCAAGTCAGTTTCCTTAAAGAGTATCTGCTCACAACTCTCATTCTTTCCATTATTCATTGCTATCAGGATTTTCCCCCTCCGTTCCCCCTGAAATTGACTTTGCCAAGAGTAACCTCCTAATTGCTAACTTCAGTGACTTAATCCTTGATTGTTTTGACTTTTATGTGACACTTGACTGATAACCATTACTTCTATCTTGAAACTCTTCCTCCCTTGAACTCTGTGATGCTTGCTTTTCCCTCTTCCCCTGCCCCCCCACATTTGGCTATGTCTATCCTACTACCTTTCATAGTTCCTGTTTCTTATAGCATTCTTTAGATGAGACTTTAGCCATTGTTCTGTTTTTGATCTTTTCTTTTGCACATAAATCACACACACATACATATACACACAGTGTGTGTATGTGTGTGTGTGTGTATATATATATATATATACAGTTGCTATAAACATCACATATCTAATCAGTTGCCACAAAAAACATAAACATTGTCAGTGAATTTCAAGTCTCTTTGTTCAGCCCAGAACTGTCTCCTTAGCACTAGTCACAGAATATTGATACCTGTTGAACTTTTGCACTTGACTATCCCTCAAGCTCTTTAAATTTCATGTGATCAAAATGGAGTGTATAGTCATCTCCCTATCCTAAACACTGCATCTCTCTCTCAGTAAGCCTTATTATATATCTGACATCACTGCTAGAATTATCTGGACTCCTCGCCTTTTATCACCTTTCACATTTTATTTATTACTAAGCTTATTGATTCTAACAGTATAGAAAGTAACCTGGATGTCCCTGTTCCTACTGAAACACTGGCTTTGTCCAATGATAGTATCCACTAACAAAAATATTGAGAAGTAACAAAAATCATGACTCTAGCTTTCTCTCAATCCAAAGGGCAATTACATAGCATGACACAAAGCAAAATGGTCTAAAAAATTTTCTTTGCTTACTTCCTTAATAATTCTACTAATTTTCACAGCATGCTAAGTGAATGATCTCACTCAAAACTCTCAAGACAAAGCCTCAAGAGTCCACTGAGAAGACTAGGGGAAGGTGGAAGTGCTCATATAGGACACAGGTTTCATTCTTCCAGATGTGTTTGTTGAATCTGAAAGGGTATTAATCTCTTTTTCCTTTATAACATTGTTGCTGCTCTATGCTCATTTCATTTTTGTTCCTCAAATGATACTTCATTTACTTCTCTCCTTTACTCTCTTGAGTTCATCTTCTATACTACTAAAATGCTTCAGTGGATTCACATCACTGAAAGATGAAGCCTATGGTCCCTAGTGTAGATAACAGGTGTCAAAGGTGGGTGCCCCTGATTTCTCCAACCCTATCTCCTCCAGCTCCACCTCTAGAGCCATGTGGACCCTTCCTGATGTGTTTTTACTCAGTCTGCTAGTTGCATTTTAGGCCTTTCTCCTGTGTCTCTTGTTGGTATCTATTTAACTGCTGGATATCAACACTTCAAATTCAGCATGTCCCAAAGTGAACTGATCATCTCTTGCCTCCCTTCTCAAGACTCTCATCTTTTCTAGTGTCACCATCACTAAAATATTATCCTTGACTCCCTTTCTCTTTACTGTTCCTTATATTAAATCAAATTTTGTCAATTGTACCTCCAGATCCTTCAGTTCATCTCGTTAACCTGACCACTGCAACAGCCTTCTGATTTCTCTACATTCAGTCTTGTTCCCTTTACATTCATTTTTCACACAACTATTGCATTTTTAGACAGCTACCTACATTTAATCATTAAATGAAATATACCAATGTATAAAGCCCCATTGAAGTTTCTCCCACTATATGATCAGGTGCCTGTCTGTTCCTAAAGCCTCTGGGCTGGCTCCCTGTCTACAACTTCATACTCGGCAACTCTGAGCAACAGGTTGCTGAAGTTTGGAAAAACGAATGATGACAAAGCTATCTCTCTTGCTTTCTCTCAATCTCTCTCTCTCTCACTCTCTTTCTCTCTCTCTCTCTCTCTCTCTCTCTCTCTCTCTCTCTCTGTGTGTGTGTGTGCGTGTGTGTGTGTGTAAAGGGAAGCAGATGGGCAGAAGATAGCCGGGAGTAATGCTTTAGGACAGAATTTTATTTTTGAAGTTGAATTTAAATAAGTGCTCCATGGAATTGGGAAACATATTTAGGGAAACAGAAAGATTGGAAGGACAGTTTTAACCAGAAAGTAGAAATACCATGTGATGGTGGGGGGCGGGGGAGCTCAGAACTGGAGTCAGAAGTAGAATCTAATCTTAATTTTTCCCTTTCCTAGCTGTGTGAATTTGAAAAGTCATTTAAATTCTCTGGACATCAGATTGTACTGTAAAAACGAGGTGAATGGATTAGCTTCATAAAGGTCCTTCCATCTTTAAAGTTTTTGACTTCACATACACAAAAATTAGAGAATATGTTTTATATGCTTTGTGGTCTGCCGTTCAGAAACATACAACAGAAATTCTGATGTTGTGAGTTTTGAGTTAATTCTTTGTCCTTCAATGTCTAAAGTCCAGATTTCACTACGGTCCTCAGTTCTTCCCTATTACCATGTGTTTTGTATTTCTGGGTCACCAACCAGCCTGGTATGGCACTCCAGAACCAAGGAGGAAGTCAGTCAATCAGTCAGTCAGTCAGTCAGTCAGTCAGTCAGTCAGTCAGTCAGTCAGTCAGTCTGTCTGTCTGTCTGTCTGTCTGTCTCTCTCTAGCTACCATATATTCTCAGGATCATTTTTTTCCTCATAAAATCTCTAGTAACTGTGTGCCTTTTGAAATGCTCCAAATACCTGACACTTAAAGTCAAGTCCTGGCTTAAGAAGTGGGAACAGAAAACAACGTGAAGGAACATGTTGACTTGCACTTTCACCAGCACACACATCATTCATTAGCACTTGCATGGAGGAATTGTGACCTTCTGACTTCAGTTGTCCATAATTCAGTTTTTCCAAAGGATCTAATTAGCCTCACAGAATTCAATATATTACTACCAGGTGACAGCGACGGTCAAAGGCACAGACCAATCTATAAAACAAGATATCTCTGAAGTTCACACTGCACTCTGAGTAATGTGCTGCCATGCTCCTCTAATGTATAGTTATGGTATCATATCTTTTTTTATACCGTAAATAGAACTAATCATTAAAACAAAAAATGCTATATTTAGAAATTGTTTGGAAAATGCATGAATTTGGGATGTATATTTATGTCATAAGGAGGATCTTAAAAATGCATACTAAATACTCAAACTGCTCTCTTAGAAATTCTGATTTAATTGATATGGGTAGATCATACCCACCAGAGAACCTTTTTTTGCCTTTTTTATTTGGGTGGGGACATGGTTTTCTTCATTCATTATCACTCACCTCTAAAGACACAAAGGATTAATGGAAGGACTTGGGGAAAATGCTGTGACTACTTTCCACTTTCTGCCCCTCTATTCACCCATCTATCCATGTGTGTGTATTGGTAAAGCACTGTCAAGGAATGTAGAGAACAACATGACAGTTATTTGATTCCTATTAGCAGCTTCATATGCTGTAGACATCTTAACTGCATTCATGAATTTAAGAACCTGTTAAGAGCAGACTATTCTGAAAAGAAAATTAAACTGTAAAATATAGTATGTACTGGGTTTAAATAGTCTCATTAAAACTATCTAGTTATTGAAGTATATCAAACATAGAAAAGTAAGTCATAAGTCTATACCTGAATGAATAAATCACCACCTAAATATAGCCATTTATTTCTTCTGTATTCCCTGAAGATAACATTGTTCTGACTTCTAACATTACAAAATAGTTTTACTTGTTTTTAAGCATTCTATAGAGTAAAATTATATTTCTTCTGTATTTTTTTACTCAATATTGTGTTTGTCTAAACTGAAGCACACAACTTCGGGCAGGGAGTAAGGGGGGGAATGGTGGGGAGGACGTGGGGGGAAAATCCCTGGAATTACAATGATGTAGAATTTATACATAAATAAATTTTAAAAAATATTGTGCTTGTGAAATTTAGAAATGTTCTTAACTAGCTGGGCACGGTGGCGCGTGTTTGTAAGTGACAGCTTATGGAGTCACAGCTAGGACTGGGGATCTCAGTTTGAGACCTACCCGAGGCAACAAAGCGACACCTAGTCCTCCCTCTCCCCCCCAAAAATAGCTGGTGTGGTGGTGAGCACCTGTAATTCCAGCTACCTGAGAAGCTGAGGCTGGAGTTTGCTTGAGTCTGTGGTACCATGGGCAAGGTGGCCTGTGGTTCCACAGACAAAAATAGTGAGACCTACTCTCAAGAAAAAAAAATGTTCTTATCTATGTTAATAGTTTATTTTTACTGTATAAATTTCATAAGTGAACAAAACAACTGAACAACAAACAGAACAACCCAATCTAGGAACTGAGTATATAACTGGAGTGGAGTTGTCATTGTTTCTGAATTATAGCAATATATATATACATATATATATACATATATATGTATATATATATATACACACACATACACACTCTCTTTGGGCAAATAGAAGCACTGGTTTCCCTTCTGAGATTCATATCTCTGTATCTGAGGTGTATAGAGAGGTCCAGATCACAGGATCATTTCTTTAAATGTAGTTTGTGTTCCTGAGATTGCCTCAGAGGAAAACTTGGGTAAAACCCTTCAGGAATTACAATTCAGAAATCCCTTTCTGGAAGCATCTACAGATGGCAAAAAAATGAAAGAAAACATAAGCATATGGGACTATATCAAACTAAAAAGCTTCTGTACAGCAAAAGAAACAACAAAAAAACTAAAAGAAGCCCAACCGAATGGGAAAAAATTTTTGCCCTCCACAATCGTGATAAGGGTTTAATAACGAAGATCCACAAAGAACTCACACAATTAAACAAAAGCAAAATAAAAAGCCCAATCAAAAAATGGGGAGAAGAACTAAAAAGACACTTCTCCAAAGAGGAAATATAAATGGCCAACAGACACATGAAAAATTGCTCATTATCACTAGCAATAAGGGAAATGCAAATCAAAACCACAATGAGATACTACCTTACACCAGTAAGAATGGCCCACATTCAAAGGACAGGCAACAACAAGTGCTAGCGAGGATGTGGAGAGAAAGGAACACTCTTACACTGCTGGTGGGAGTGTAAACTGGTCCAACCTCTATGGAAAGTTGTGTGGAGGACCCTCAAATTAATGAAAATGGATCTACCATTTGACCCAGCAATTGCTCTCTTGGGAATCTACCCAAAAGAGACCTCAATGTGGGTACAAAGGGACACTGTGCCCGGATGTTTACCACAGCACTATTTATAATTGCAAGAACATGGAAGCAACCCAAGTGTCCCAAAACAGATGACTGGTTGAAAAAAATGTGGTATTTATACACAATGGAATACTACTCATCAATTAAAAATGACAAATTAGACAACTTCTTGACAACATGGATGTACTTAGAAGGAATCATAAGAAACAAGTCAAAAAGAGAAAGACAGAAGTCAAATGGTCTCACTAATATATGGGACATAATGAAGAAAAAAAAATTAAATAAAAGCCATGAGGAAAAGACAAAACAGGCTGAGCACCAAACTGAAGTACACAACAATGGACAGAAGGGAAAGGGGGGGGGGAAGGGGGGGGCAAATTCCTGGGATTGCAAAGATGTGAAATTTACATATAAATTAAAAAAAATCTTTTTGTTCCAGTGAACTGAGTCTGGACCTGGGGACATATAAACTTGTACCTGTCTAGGTGCCAGTCCCATCCAGAGCAATATCCAAGCTAAAGACTTTAAGATTCTTTCCACAACAAACCAGAGTTGCAGAGCATAGGTAGTAAATAGGGACAGCACCAGGAGCTTGACTGTTTTTCTTACTGATTTGTGGGGGTTATTTACATGTGCTGCATATGATTTCTTTGTCAGTTATTGTGTTGGAAACACTTTCTTCTAGTCTATGACCTTCTCTTTTTTTACTTTTAATGATGCTGTTTGCCAATAACTATACAAATATAACCAATGTTGCATGAAAATTAAAAAAAAATACGTGATGCTATTTGACAAGTAAAACTTTTCATTTTAATATAACCAATTTAGTGATACTTTTTATTTGTTTAAATACTAAGAAGGAAAGAAATGGTTTAAACCCTTAAGAAGCCTTGAGCTTAGGAGTAGGAATGGAAAAAAAAAAAAAAGGCCTTGAAGTTTCTGGCCTTGTAAATGAATAGCATTAGTCCTTCTGTTTAAATTCTCACACAGATTTGGGCAATATTTTATATGAATCATCTCTGGGAGAGAAGAGATCCTTTTGGGACAATGCCCCCAATTAATTATACTCCATCTGAAATATAAACAGCTTAGATGGTGTATCCCAACTGATTTGGTCTCAAAGGATAGCCATGCAAAGCAAAGGAGAAAATAATAAAAAATATTAGTTTTACACAAAGACAAAGCCACATAATATATGTGGTCACATGATATATATATATATATCATATATATATGATATATATATATGATATATATCATATATATATATCTCACCCATATGAATTTCTAACCTGGAAGGAGAAAGTTGGAATAGCAATGCATACCTGAAAAAATAGTTTAAGGTTTTTAAAAGAAAACCAGAAACTTCTTCCGAAAGAATTTTGCATACACAAGCACACAAAGCATGGGAAGAACAAACAGGCCACTGTGAGCCCTGCTTACTGTAGCTGGAAGTGCTTGAGCTTGGTCACCAGCAGTGTGTACTGGGCACCCAGAGGTGCCATGGATGCTACATCTACAAATATTAGTTGCTGCAGAGGTCCCGTTGCATTAGTTGCTTCCGAAGGACATAAGGTACGGCTCACTTCCTGGTAGTTGTAGCTCCTCTGGTATCTGTAGCAGCCAGTGGAGGAAAAATCAGCAAGAATGAGAAAGACTCAGTGAACAAGCAGAAATAGAAACCTGTTTCATTTCACTTCTTGCCAGTTATGTTTTCCAGGCCTTATGTTTCAAAGTTTAGACTGGACTTATTGACAGTGGCTTTAGAACTAGAGTTCTGGCTATAGGGTTGTGTGATAAAATACCAAGCATATGACTACAGTTCCTTACTGGACTTAATGACACTTAGGCTGTATCTATATTACAATAGCCACACTCTTAATTCAGTGAGGAAAGCATATCAAAGTTAAAGGGTAAAATTGATTCAATTTTTCCAATCCTCAAGATTTTGCTAACTGGGACATAAAAGAAAATCTCAGAGTCCAACTCACAGCTATCAGTCAGTATTTCAATCCTACATTTCTCATTCTCTAGAAGTGATTCAATACCATGCTATATACCCATGTCTACATTCCTCTGGTTTTTTT
>PVHY01015832.1:0-35140 GCA_004024945.1 Uropsilus gracilis
ATCGAGGCAGCGGTGGCTCCGCGGAGGGTGCTCTTCGCCGACGAGGCCCTGGGGCTGCCGCTGGCGCAGCTGCGCCGCTACCGGCCGTGGGGCGGGCCCGGGGCGGGCAAGATGGCGGCGGCGGCCGGGCAAGATGGCGACGGCGGAGGGGCTGAGGAGGACGACGATTGCGAGGATGGGGATGAAGGGGAGGAGGAAGAGGAGGCTTGCTCGGAGCCCTCGCCGCTGTGCCCCGTGCCTGCCGGAGGGGGGTTTTACCTGGTGCCCACATTTTCGCTGCCGCCTGCGCCGGGCCGTCTGGAGCGCTTGGGGCGCGTCATGGTGGAGCTGGAGGCACTGCTGCCGCCTCCTGGAGCGGTTCCCGGGGATGCCGGGGTTTGGGTGCCTGGGGGGCGCCCGCCGGTACTGCGCGGGTTGGTACGCGTGCTGAACCGCTCCTTCGAGAAGGCGGTGCACGTGCGGGCCTCACACGACGGCTGGGCTTCCTTCTGCGACCACCCAGCGCGCTACGTCCCGCGCAGCCCGCCGGGGGCAGGAGCGGGAGGACCAGGAACAGGAGATTCCATCCTGGATCCGGGCCTGGGCCTGGGCCTGGGCCCCGGCCAGGCGGCGGCCTCCTCGCCCGACGACGGCGGCCGCACCGACCGCTTTGCCTTCCAGCTGCCCTTTGCTGAGGGCGCGGGCGATGGGGCGCGCCTGGACTTCGTGGTGCGCTATGAGACCCCCGAGGGCACTTTCTGGGCCAACAACCACGGCCGAAACTACACAGTCCTGCTCCGGATCGCACCCGCTCCCACACCCACTGATGCTGAAGGGCTGCCCCAGCAGCAGCAGCTGCCGCAGCTGGATCCACAGCCTGAGTGCCAGGGTCCGGTGGAGGCGGAGGCCAGGCAGCTGAAGAGCTGCATGAAGCCGGTGAGGCGCAGGTAATGTCTGCCAGCGCCACCTCCGCCAACACTGGGCTGTGTCTAGGATAGAGGACAAGCATCCTGACCCCGGAACCTCTTAGGCCTGTGCTCCAGGACTGGGAGGAGGGCACATTCAGTCAGTTACATGTACTAGGTTCTGTTTTCATTACTGGGGTTTCGTTCATTCGTTTATTGAATTCCACTGTAAAGCCCCGAACAAGACAGACATCTTCCCTGCCCTCAAGGATCATACAGGCTCCTATGGGAGACAGCTTGAAAAAATATGGGGCAGGCAAATAGGGATGAGGTTAGCTGTTGAGAGGAAAGTATGATAGAATAAGATAACTTGGGAGGGAAAGCAGTATTTGGAAACTTAGGAGGTGAAGTGAGTCCTGGCTAATAAGTATTCACAGACTTTGGGGTAGGGGGAGAGTTTGTAGAAAAGGAAAAAAGGACTTGTCTGAGGAGGTACCATTTAAATGGAGTCCTGAATGATGAAAGAGAACGTTATACACACATGGGAGCAAGGGTATTCTAGGGAGGGAATAGCAAGTGCAAAGATCCTGAGGTGGGAATGAACTTGGTGTGTTCAGTAATAAACAGTGTGCTGGAATGGAGAAAACTGCAGTGACATGGTAGTGTGAACCAAGGGGCTTGCCAATTAAAGGTAGATAATCTGATCCCATTTTGACAGCAGGGAACTAGGGTGCCAGAGGAGAAACTGGTTGAGGAAGTGATGGCTCCTGGCTTTTGCAATTCTGTGGTGTCTGACCTTGAAGCCTATGCACTCTCTTTACTGTTATGTTCTAATTTAGTCTGAGGTCTGTGGAGGTAAGGGTCTTAGCTCATGTTCTCCCGTGGAAGCAGTGGTTCTGGCAGGGGCGGAACAAGTTGGGCCTGGACTTGAAGCATGTGTCCTTGGTTCTCACCATGCCACCGTACATGATTCTCCTAGGTGTTCTTGACCAAGCTGTGCTATTATTCAAGGGTAGCACCTAGGCCTGACTTTGGGGGGCCATCCAAGTCTATCCTGGGCCAAACAGATGTTCTGTGCACGTGTGGGAAATGCATGCATTTCCCTGCTCCTGGGAGGACTGGGAATGGGAATGTGAAAATGCTTTTTGGATCTTGTATATGCTTGATCATAATCCTCTGGCTTCAACGAGATGCTTGTGGTCCTCTCCAGACCTTAGGCTGTGAGTGGTTCAGCCTAGCTTGGGGCTGGTGGGCAAATGTGTCTGGGTAAGTGAGCAAGCACACAAGCACCCACTTATTGACTTATGAGCCCCGTAATGACCTAAGACTTAGTTGAAGGGGGGAGGCAGCCTGATTTTCCTTACAGAGGTAAATTAAGTATGTAGATCCTAACAGTACCTGGGTTAAAGTCCCAGCCCTGTGGTCATTGGCCTGTGACCTTGGCCACCTCATTTAGCTGCACTGTGCCTCCATACACTATCTGTGAAACAGATAATTACAGCTCCTACTTCACAGAGGATGAGTAAAAGCACTTCTAACCCAAAATGGCTCATAGTGCTGCCAGGTGTTAGTATTCCTGTTTATGGAATCACAACAGTTCCTTGGATTACCCTTCCCAACTCCTCTGCCTGTCAGCAGTCTGTGTGACCTTGCCTCAGTTGTCTCATCTACTAAAGGGGAATGAGTCACTTTGTGTAGCTGGATGGATGCAGCAAATATGGGCAAGGTAACTTAAGTATGGTGGTAACTGAAAGGAAACTGACCAGCATTTACTGATCTTTGCTGAGTGCATTCCTCTCTGAGGCCTGTGTGTGCTGTGTGAGACAGATGCTATGATCATGCCTGTTTCATAAAGTGGGGAATAGGGAGCTCAGAGGTGAGCCAGCTTGCCCAAGTTCATTTAGGACCAGGGAGCCGATACCAGGGACATTTTTTTTCTTTGTTGTTCCTCTTGAAGGCTTAACAGGATTCAGAGCAAATTGCCTTTTACTTCTGGTACTCCCGGCATGTCATGCTTTCCTTTGACCATTTTTTTTTCTCTATTGAGGTACACTGACATAAAGTGTATCAATGTAAATGTAAGGCTCAGTGGGTTTTCACCTATCTATGCCTGTATGTAGCCATCACCCAGGTTAAGATATCAAGCAGTTCCTGTGCCACAATCGCCTTCCTTTCTGTCAGTTTTCCAAGTTGTCATCCCAACTGGTCATGGGAGCCCTGTTTGTAAGATGTGACAGTTTGGGTAATAAAGTTTGGTCATTTAAAAGAGTGTGAAAGGAAAGGAACAGGGCCAAGGTGGGTGGGGAGGGTGTTTTTCTTTTAAAATACATGGGTGGTTTTAAGGAGAAATTGAAGCAGCCCGTTCAGACAATTGTTTTGGTATCTGGCCCCAGGTCTGTGGTTCCTAACATGACTTGTGATATTATTTTAAGTGGGCAGATGGCTTTTTGATAGCTTCTTTATCTCCTGATCTCAGCTCTTGCAAAGGAGAGGTTGGTGCTCATTGCAAGATCAGCGATAAGATTTTTCTTTGTAGGTCGGTGCTTTCTTGGCGAGTACATTTCAACTTATTATTGTTTTAAAACCTGTGTGCTGCTGGTGACTTGGAGTGCTGTTGAAGAACAGCCTCCCGCCTGGGAAACAGTAGAGGAGCTCAGAGGCTGCCAGGTTTAACCTCGGAGAAACCTACTGTAGAGGGATCCTGACCAGGAAGTGTTGGTTGCAGGCCCACTGTGTGCTCAGTGCAGCCACATAAGGTGGGAATATGTGAGAAGTTGGTAGCCATCCAGAAATAGCTCAGAGACTGGAATGACTGAGTTCCCTGGATTGCTGGAACAGACTTTCGTTAACTCTTAGACTTCAGATGACTTATCAACAAGTGTTTATTGAAAGCCTACTGTGTGCTGGCCACAGTGCTAGACTCCAACAGGGAAAAAGAGGCAGATGGTAAAGGGCCTGTGGTGGAACTGGATGGGAGGGGTAGGTACAGATGGCTTGTATGAGACCTTGCAGACCTTGCCCTTTGCTAGATACTTTGCTAAGTGTTAGTGGGCAGAATCTCACCTGACTTTCCCATTTCCCATAAATAGGTTTTATCCATCTTTCTTGGATGAGCAAACAGGTTCCCAGAGTCCAAATCCCAGGGCTGGTATGAGAAGATTTTCCTTGGCTTAACACCCTCAGGAGGTATCCTATTGCTCCTAAATATAAAGTTCAGGAGAACCTCACTGACCTTCAAGCACTCTCTGCCCTGTCCCCCAATCCAGCATCCTTGGCTACTAGTCTCACCTCATGCAGTACTGTCTTCTGAGCTCCTGTCACTGTGATCTTTCCAAGGTGCTTTGCCCCTTCCTGCCTCAGGGTCTTTGCCCAAGCTGTTTCCATCACAGGACCGGGAAATGTGGGTTCTGTGCCCCACGCAGTCTCTTTGTTTTGATCCTTCAGTTCTGAGACTGCTTGCTCAGGGAGTCCTGTCCATTCCAATCTCCTCAGACCTGGGTTTTCTCATAGCACTGATCTTTGGAAGAGGAGCTGTTAGAGAACATTATGTGGCAGAGCAGATGAACATTACCACAGATTCGGGATCATTTTCCACCCTGCCTGGCTGTACTGCCCAGTAGTGTATTTTTTTCTGATCCACTCATGTTCCTCCTTGAAATGATTCTTTCAAATGTTCAAATGTTGTTTACCTTCAGACTTCCTGCTTTTAAAAAAACAAATAGAAGCTCTAAGAATGGAACTTGGGGGCTCCATAACTTGGAGCCCCCAGGCCTGCAGAATGATTGCCCTCCCTTGCGTTACAAGGGAGGAGGGTGCACCGTTTTCCTCCTTCAGGCCAATCCCCTCAACTTGCTTCAGCACCTGACAGTTACCATTTCTCTCCTGGCAAGTTTTCACTGCCCTCCTTACTACCCAATCCTTTCTATTGGCCTTTATACATGCCAGCGTCTCTACTGTCTTAACAGTCTTTACTTTGACCCCACCTTCTGTCTCTGCTGTTCATACCAGCCCCTAATTATCCTCCCTTTCATTGCCATCTTCCTCTAGAGTCACCTCCACTTGCTTTGTGGAGGTTTTATGGTTTTCTTCTCCTAGGCTAGAGTGCTCCTACTTACCTTTCTTGCCTTGCACAGGGACCATGTTCTGCTTTTCCTCTTAACCCACTGTCCTTTCTCTTCCTTCTCGCTCCTTCCTTCTGCCTCATATCCAAACTTGATGTCTTCCTTGGTTCAAGGTCAACTCCATTGTCTCCTAGTTTTAAACTACCTTACATTCCTTTACCCCTCCCTTGCATGTTTTCCTTCCAGGCATCTGCCTGGCCCTGTAATCTGGGCCAGGGCCCTTGGTTCTTGGGGTTTTTCTTTTCTGAAATCACTGACCTCAGTTAGACCTTCCTGTTGGATCTTCATTAGGGGATTGGTTGACCTTCTGCCCTGCTAGACTGTAAGCTCCGTGAGGGCTAGGGACATGGTCTACTTTTGTTCACTGCTGTATTCCCGCAGGGCCTGCCATGATGCCTGGCACTTAACCAGGTGCTTAATAAATGTTTGTTGAAAGAATGAGTGTGAGTATTTTTTTCAATGTTTTCCTCCATACTAAATGATAAGCTTCCTAATTGGGATTTGCTCACTGTTGAGTCTCCAGGGTCTGTCACTGGGCACAGTAAGACCTTGGAGGTTTTTCCTCGCACCTATAGCTGACTGGAGGGAGACTCCACTTGCTATTTGAGTTGGCAGCCTTAAGGGAAACCGGGACAATAAAAGTCGAATTAGGTCTGGTCAGGGGACATCTTAGTTGTCTGGAGAGCGAGGGTTTTGTGTTAAAGTGACCCTGTTCTGTTCCTTGAAAACTGGTAGGGCTGCAAAGGTAAAGATATGGGCCTCAGGCCACATGCTGTGGCAGAGCTGAGATCTGCGCTAGCTAGGGTGGGGATCCTGCTGTACTGCCCCAGTTTTTATCTGCTGGCTACTGGGCATTGTGAGACAAGCTGCTTTCCTTTCCAGCGCCTCACCTTCCCATAGTGGGGATTTGGAGGAGGTTATTATTTGTTAAGCATGTTACAAGCGATTTTCAGATATTTTCTCAATCCCCCCAACAGCTCTCTGAGATAGGTATTTCTGTTCTTCCTTTTTCACAGATGAGGAAATTAAGGCATAGAGTTAAGCAACTTGCTCCAGGTTACACAGCTGGTAGGTGGCAGAGCTGGGGTTACTCAGAAGTACATGTCATGACCATTTATTGAGATGTGAAATCAGTTTACTGGGTTCCAACGAACATTTTCCAAAAAGGAATAGCATAGGATAATAGAGTTTTTCATGACATGTAGTCAGAGCATGTGTCATTTAAAGAACAGCTGCTTTCGGTCATCTGTGTGTGTGTATTGACACTTGTATGAGTATGCTTGGTCCTGTGATATGCACCCGAAAATGTGCAGTCACTGCTGTAAAAAAAACCAAAAAAGGTCCTGGAACAGTAAACTGTTCTCCCCACGCCCAGTTGGGTGGTCCAGGAGCCACCGTTGCCATGGACACAGTCTGTCGCTGTGGAAAACAAGAGTTTTGTCTCAGAACGTGGCTGCCTTCAGACCCTGTTCTTTTCAGAAAGCAGATGGCTGAGGGTAACTGGGGTTCCGGGTATCGGGCAGCTTTCTGAAACCCCCTTGCCCCTGGAGAGTCAGCGTCACCTTCGGGTTGACTGCACGGGAGCCAGGCTCTGCTGAGTTTCCCTTTGGGTTTTGGTGTGTGACCCACTTTGGGCTGGCCAAGTTCTTCGGAAACATGAGCCTTGGGGTGTTCACGGGGGAGGGGGGGAGTGACGGTGATGGCAGGAATGTGGCTGCTCTGAAAGTCTGCTTTACTCCTCAGAGGTCGTCTGCCTTTGCTCACTCGCTGTGCCCAGTCACTTTTTCTGTCTTGGCTGGCCTGGTCTGGGGCTAACAGGCACCTTTTTCTGAAATCTCACCCCTTGGTCCCCCTGTGTGCTATCTGAGGTCAGCGGCCATGAATCTTCCTGATGGCAAGAGAAATTTTCACATTCAGGAGCTTGGCATATGGGGCCTGACTAACCCCTCTTAGGTTATGCCAACTTGCCCCAGAGGGTGTGTGCTTGAGGTGCCCCCAGGTCTGTGTACTTCTGCCCACTAGTGCCCACTGCCCTAGAGATACCACGTGGCATTTCTGGGGCTGGTACCGAAAGAGCAGGTTTCCTTCTCGAAAATGAGCAAGCACAGTGAGGTACAGTTTTGTTCTTAATCTCTCCCCATTTTTCTAAGAATCCCTCTTCTCTCTTACTGATCAGAGCCAGTATACATTTGTGCTCCATTTCTCTCACCTGCTCTTTTTGCTTCAAATAATAGTTACCCCTCCCTGAGTGTTTACCATGAAAGACAGTTCAAGGATATTTAGTTTTAGTTTTTTTTTTTCCTCTTTTCTTTCTGAAGCCCACAGTTTCAAATACTGTCTTTAAAGTGGAACCCTCTTTGGATGTTCTCAGTGTGGTGTGTAGTTAGTGGGTGTAGAGACATGGCTCCTTGAGCCTTAGTTTCCATACTTGTAAAAAGGGAACGGTGTTGCTTTGAAGGAAAGATGTGAAGGTTTTCAAGTGACATGGTGAATCAATTTAAAGGGCCCACAGAGGAGGTGAACAATAAATGCTGGTCCTCTTGCTTCCATCTCTGATTTGGGAGGTAGGAAGAGTGACCTGTGTCTTTCTCTGCTGACTATCCATCTTGGGGTTGGCCCAGCTGTAGGAACTGCTTGCTGGATAATACCTTCTTTGCACCCTCTTTGGCTGCAGAAAAGATACTCTGGTAGCTGAGAAATTTATTTTGTCTTCATTTTCCTTCTTAACCATGGAGTTATTTTTCTGCTGGCCGACTTTGTTCTGAGTTTCTCCCCCGCCCCCTTCCTTTGCATCCATCTAGGACTCTGGAGTAGCTTCTAGAAACCTAGTGTTTGTTGGCATTGGCCAGATGGTAGGGAAAGGCTTGCTTAGGCATGCCTCTGGCGGGGAGGACCACCTTTCTGTCTCTGGTTCTTCTTGAAGAGGCTTGCTTCAGGAGATCCTGGGGAGGTGACTTTCTTTAATGAAAGACTATACCAGCAGAAGTCATGTTGGGCCATCAATTCAAAGACCTGGATTTTCAACCCCGTAAGGGGACTTGATGCAGGCCCAATCTGGTTTGCTCTGAATCCCCCTTTTTCTTTCATCATGTGTAGGAATGCATGGCTGGGCTCCCTGAGTCACCACATCAGGCCCTGTAGTATTCTGATTCACACATCTCTGGTGGGATATGTGAGTTCTAGCCCATGGAGCAAGATAGATATATGTCCCTGCCTGGGCTCCCTGGGTTCATGTAACATGATTTAAGTTTTCTCCTTGTGTGTGCTAAGAGAAGGCAGTTCAGTGGTGGTCTTGTAGCCTGAGTTCCATGAAGACAGGGAAACTGGGAATGAGTGTGTGGACCAAAGGGGTGCAGAGACAAGTCCAAGTGCAGGAGGTAGGGGCCTTGTATTATTAATGCTTTCCTCTGTATCCTTCCTGATTGTGTTGGAGAATGGGATGGGGGATCTTACAGACAAGGGGGATCCTGTGTCTGAGAAGCAGCAGTTTGTTGGTTAAGAGCACAGACTTGGGAGCGGAAGACCTAGGTTTCAGTTTTGGCTACTTGACCATCAGCCATTTACTTGACTTCCATTTCATCATTTGTAGGTAGGGATAATTGTGTTGTCTTCAGAGATTATGGTATGTATCTCGTAGGGATGTCATAAGGATTGAGTTACCACAGGGGATCTACTTAGAATGGTATCTAGCACCGTAGAAAATACTGTATTTAGGTCAGCTCATGATATTCTGTTTCTGTGAAGGAAGTTATACATTTTTGAGAAGTTGCAACCACTTGTAAAAATGTCAACATCATCAGGAAGAATAAGCTCTTAGGAAGAATAAGGTCTGAGCAATTGCCTCTGCTGCTCTCAGGTCTCTGAACTTGTTTCACTTACTGCTCTCCTCATTTGCCTTCATCTGTAAACATTTGCTGCTCACTTGTGAGAATGACAGCAGAGGTTTCTTACTGCTGCCCATGACCCCACCCCTGGCAGGAAATGGCTAAAATATACTTGGCTTATGCCTCTCAGACCTTGGAGTCTGACTTACCCAGTGAAGAAGGAATAAGACCAATAAATGCCTCAGCTTGGTTCAGCTTCAGCTCTCTGCCATGCCCTGGTGTCTGGCATGGTATTCTCATTTCTCTTATTTGATCTTGGTATATTTGCCCTGTCTTCTGTGCATCGTTTTAAGGTGAGGAGGAAGAGGCTTCAGGAGGTAAAATGGCCTGCCAGCCTACTTGGGGGATGAGTGGAGGGTTAGTCTGGGGACACAGACCTCTGTGACCCAGGTTACTTTCTTTTTCTGCTGCCTACCTTCCTGTTCTCCAGCCGCTCCTCCTCCTCTCCTTCCCCTTTGCTGCTTCCTGTGTCCCATGGTCCTCACTTGGGTTTTCTTGGAAAAAAGAGTTTCTTCCACTGCCAGGGATATGCCCTAAAGAAATGATCCAAAGTGTTCATTAAGCTGTGCCCAGAGGTGTCTGCTGAAGTCTGGTCTGTGAGAGTGCAAAGCGGGCAACGACAGCTGCTCAGTAGGAAGGGAATGGCCACACAGGTTATGTGAGCCCATGTACTATGTGTGGTAAGCAGGCGTTTCAAGTATTTGCAGTATATAGTGTGTCTTCCTGTGAAATGGACAAAGGTAGCTGTGAAATTATGTCCACAGAGCCATCTGTTCTCTCCTCTGCTCCACAGGCCTAACGAAGAAGAGCTGAGGATAAGGATGAGGCGCCTGGATGATAATACTTTTGTTGGTGGTAAGTAACCAAC
Source organism: Uropsilus gracilis (assembly GCA_004024945.1). NCBI lineage: Eukaryota > Metazoa > Chordata > Mammalia > Eulipotyphla > Talpidae > Uropsilus > Uropsilus gracilis. The sequence continues at coordinate 9,758 of PVHY01015832.1, forward strand.
TGCAGTGGTCAGAGTCTGTGTTTATATTTACTATTTCTTTCTTTCTCCCCATTTACTTTTCATATTAAATCAAGAGGCAACTTCTGTCTTAGAGTGTCACAGAAAGCTTCCGAAGCCAAACTGACTAGAAAAGCAGATTTTCTTAACCAAGGAAGGCATGCTTTTACACTGCCCTACCCCAGCACTGCCCTTCTCTCTCTCCAGCAGAGCATCCTGATGTCCAAGAGTCAGTGGGTCCCCTGGTGGCCCCAACCCCTCTCCGCCCATGGCCCCAGATGACACTTCAGGTGAGTGGGCCATGATAGATCTGGACTGACAGCTTTATGGGAGGCTGGGTGGTACAGGGTGCTGCCTTGTTCTGGGTCTATCTGAGGGGGACGTCAGAGGGAGGTCCCCAAATTAGAGCCCGGTGGGGGAAGGAGTAGAATGCAGGTCTTTACCTGGGCTAGAGAAATGCCATTCATTAATTTGGGAAATAGTCCCCGTATGTTCGCTTTGTGCCTGACCCTTACGGATGCTGGGAATACTGTAGTAACAAAAAATACTGTCTTCATAGGCTTATGTTTTAGTGAAATAGACTTAATAGAATAGTAAGTTAAACTATATGGTATTTTGGATGATGATAAATATTCAGGAAACAAAGGAGTAAAAGGAATGGGGGGGAGAGAAGGAGGAGGAGAGAGGGAAGCTGGGATGGAGACAAAAGTGTGTGAAGAGCAGTGAGGTGGGAGGAACAGCAGGGATGAGGTGACAGAGGTGGCAGAGACAGATGGTGGAGGGCGTTGAGAACCATTGGTAGACTCTGGCTTTTACCATGAGTGACGGGGGAGTGACTGGAGGGAGGGTTGTGAGTAGAAGAGAGCCTTGAACTGATTTAGGATTTGACAGGCTCCCTCTGGCTGCTGTGAGTGCAACAGACTTTGGGGTGAGGGGTGCAGTGAGCAGGAGACTACTACAGTGGTCCCGGTGAGCAGGTGCTGTGCTGGCAGAGAGATAGAGAAATTCTGCAGGTGTGTGTGTGTGTGTGTGAATACAAACATTTAAAAGCATATAAAAATAAAGAGACCAATTTAATGAAGTCACATATACTCATCACCCAGATTTTAACAAATTTCAACACAGTGTCTTCCTATTTTTTCTGTATCCTCAGTTCTTCCCCTTTCACTTGGTGAAGTTTTACTAAAAAATCCAGACATTATCCCATTTATTATTATTTCAGTTTGAACCTCAGAACTTAAAAAACAAAACAAAACACACAAATAGAAGCAGCAAACAAAAATCCCACATACCTCAGAAAAGTGACACTAAATCATACCTCAGAAAAATGACACTAAATCTTCTCTAGATAATAATCAAATATTTGGTGACTATTGAAATTTCCTCAGCTCATAGTATTTTAGGGTCCAAACAAGGGTGACCATTGCATTTGGCTGATGTGTCTTTTGGGATTTTTTTTTTTTTAAACTTCCCTCCCTTTCCTTGTAATTTATTTGCAGAAGAAACCTTATTTGCCTTGTAGAATTTCCTAGAGTCTGAATCTGGCTGATTATATACAGGTGGAAACATGTTACTTTTCTTCTTTTTTTGAGACTAGATCTCGCTATTTTTGCCCGTGGAACCACAGGCTCACATTGCCTGGGGTACCACAGATTCAAGCAATCCCCAGCCTCAGCTTCCCAGGTAGCTGGGATTACAGGCATGTGCCACCACGCCCAGCTATTTTTTGGGACTAGGTCTTGCTATGTTGACCCGAGGGGGACTAGAACTGCAATCCCCAGCCCCAGCCGCTTCATAGGCTGAAGCTTACGGGCATGCGCCACTGTGCCTGGCTGGAAACATGTTTCTTACTCTTATTTTTATTGATTTATTCATTCTGTTGAATCTGATCTAGTGTTTAAGCTATCAATTTTATTACATTTATTAAATACAATTTTCAATTGAATAAATTCTATTTAATTATCTTATTCCTTCATTTATTTGTTCATTTTTTTTTTGTCTTTCATTTATTAGGTAGCATTCTTTAAAGAAAAGTTTTCTTACATTAACTGTTTGGTTACCTTGAAGTATAATTTGTGTAGGAAAAACCTGTATAAATATTTAAATTTACCCTTCAAATTTAATGTAATTTTATTTAATTTGTTTAGCTCAACCCTCCCCTTTGTTTACCAACTTCCAGAAGAAATGGATTTTTTTAAAAGGTGGCCAATTAAAGAATGTTGGTTTTGGGCCAGGCACGGTGGCTCGTGCCTGTAAGCTTCAGCCTATGAAGTGGCCGGGCCTAGCGATCACGGTTCGAGTCCCGCCTGGGGCCCGTAACGAGACCTAGTTCCAAAAAAATGGCTGGGTGTGGTGGCGTGCATCTGTAATCCCAGCTATCTGGGAAACCGAGGCTGGGGATCACTTGAGTCTGCGGTACCCTGGGCAACAAGAGCCTGTGGTTCCATGGGCAAAAATAGTGAGACCTAGTCTCAAAAAAAAAAAAAAAGAATGTTGGTTTTGGTGTGTCATTGTGAACATAGGAATTATGTTCTGCTGCCCTCATTAATTTATTTTTATGCTTACACTCAGCTCTCTGACTGGAACTTGCTTAGATGGTTCCCAGAGCCTTTTGGGCACCATCTCATCATTCTCTGAGCACTCCCTCACATTCAGCCATGACAGTATGTCCCAGACTCATCTTAAAGATGAATGAATTCCTGTCCCAAACCTAGAAACAGCCATTTCTTGAAGGAGCCCTAGCTCCTGACAGAGGAGAAAGGTATCTGAAGACCACCTGTGTGCTAGGTCATTGTCTCTAGGCTTTTTCAAAGGACAGAGCTGGGAAATACATTTCTTTTTATAAGAGGGAAGGCGTGAGTTTGTGAGGATGTTCTGGATATGTTCTGGAGGTAAGCCAGTAATGTTTACTAACAACCCTGCACCAGATCTTGGTGTCCATTGAATTCCTTTGCTTTATTGTTTGGAGGAAGCCCCATCTAACTCAGTCTCATTTTATATTTGCAATACAAACATTATCATTGGAGGCAGAGAATTATGGAACTTTTTTGGGGAGTTGTAGTACAGAGACCTGTGGGGGTGTGGTTGATTGACACCAGCTTTCAAGATCTCTGCTTGTCCCACCCCCTCCTCTACTTCATTCCCTTCCTTTTCCCCTCCCACCCTTCCCTCCCCACCATGCCTCCAGGTGTCTGAAGTTACAGTGGCTGGCAAACCCCCAGAGGAAGGTGATGGCCCCCGAAGCAGTCCACCTGTGGCTTTCACAGAGGTCCCCCAGGCACCAGTCATCAGGATTCCTGCCTCCTCTTCTCTCTGTGGCCTGGGAGGCACCCCCAGGGACCAGGCCTCAGGGCCCGATGCGAGTGAGGGGCCAGCCGGGCTACTCCTGGAACCCAGCCAGCACCAGGTGGAGGCCACGTGGGAAGTATCAAGCGAGAATGGAGGGGGCCGAAATGACCCCATGGTGGGGGCCATTATGGATGAGCCTCCCGGGGGTCTGGAGGTCATGAGTGGGTTGGAGGAGCTGCTTGGTGAGGACACCATTGATCAGGAGCTGGAGCAGCTCTACCTATCCCACCTGAGCCGCCTACGGGCTGCTGTGGCTGCAGGGGCAGGAGGTGGTGGGGAGGGCCTCACGGATGGAGGGTTGTCCCCCAGCCAGCCCCTGGGCATACTCACGGACCGTGACCTGATCTTGAAGTGGCCTGGCCCTGAGCGGGCCTTGAACAGTGCGCTGGCTGAGGAGATCACCCTGCACTATGCCCGCCTGGGGTGTGGTGTGGAGCTCATCAAGGACACAGAAGACCCTGATGAGGAGGGGGAGGGCGAAGAAGGGCTCTCCACGTTACCCTCCAGCCCAGAAGGGGACACCCCTAAGGAATCACCTCCGGAAATCCTCTCTGGGGCCCATCCTGTGGTGGCCACTATAGGAGATGTGTGGCTTCCGTGGGCAGAGAGCTCGGGATGTGACAGCCCTGTGGTTTTGGGGACAGAGGGTCAGTTCACTGTGGCTTCAGAGAAGGGGATGGGCAAAGACGCTGGCTCTTTGCACATGACTAGGATGATAGCAGGGGTGACCGGGTCCCTGGGAGTGTCTGGGACAGAAACCCAGATGGAGCTTAGTGCAGAGTGGGAAGACAATTTGGTTCCTATATCTGGCCAGGAGTTAGCTGCTCGAGTCCCTCAGGGGCAAAATCTCACCTTCGGTGGTCAGTCAGTGGCTGAAACCTGTTCTTTCAGCCTGACCAGGTCCCACATGAGCTCCCAGGAGGAAGAAAGTTCAGGCCCAAGCCTTGAGCCCCTGGAGAGGTCTCCCACCTCAACAGCCCCTGCAGAACGTATGTGTCCTCAACTCCGGGGACCCTTGACCCAGACTCTGGGGGTCTTGGCTGGGCTGGTGGTGGTCCCTGTGGCTCTGAACAATGGTATGTCCCTCCTGGTGCTTGCACTGTGCCTCTCTCTGGCCTGGTTCTCATAGGGGTTGCTGGTGGGATCAGCAACAACAGGGCTTTCCCCCCTCTGGGGTCTGGGGAGGGAGAGTCCCTGGATCACCCCTAGAAAAATCAGATGGGATGTGTTTTGCTTCTGAGAGTGCTCAAATGGAGAGAGTTTACCCCTCCCCTCCCTGAGCTCTCTTGTCAGCACAGGGCTCCCTACAGTGACAACCAGTGGAGAAGAGGAGGGGCTGGTGGAAGGTATGAATGAGAACTTCCAGAATGGAACTGGGCATGTCCTCCCTTTCCCAACCCTTCCCCCAAGCCTGTATTTATTTTTGTATAATTCTCTGGACGAGGGAGAGTGGTCGTGAGCTGGTCTTGGGGCACAATAACCCAGAGATATATTTATTAACAGCCAACCTGTGCAACCTGCTGGAGCTTTATTTTTAATTTAATTTATATAGAGTACCTATTATTATATGCCACAATAGAGCTCTATGAGAAACGAATTGTCTTGCTGTGCAGTGTTCTCCTGTTTGAGTGTGAATGTGCAGGGAGGTCACGTTTTGTGGGAGGACTGGGGGCTGGGGTAGGGGTTGGGATGTGGTCATGCCTGCTCTGCTGCTACTTCAGTATCTCCTTGAATATCTGAGTCACCTCACCTTGTCCTAAACCATGTGGTCTGGGGTTTTATTGGGGGGCAGGTTCTTTTGTCCCCACATTCTGCTGGTGTGGGGAGAGGTGGCCACAGGAAGGTTTGGTGTCACACATGTGGCTACAGTGGTGGATGTGGTCAGCTTTGGATGTGGGGATAATGGCTATACATCAGCCACGAGGTTTTGAGGTCATGGAAAAAATGCTATGACACTCAGCAAGGAGACTCCTCTGTCCCCAAGATAGGAGAAAGCTCAGGAAGCACAGAGGCATTAATGTGCTGTGAAAAATTCAGAATAGAGTTGTTGTTCACACACAACACATTTCTAACTCAAAACTGGAAACCCAAAACTTAGAATGTTTGAAAAAAAGGTTAGATATATTTACTGCATGCAAATAAAAACCCTGTTTAGCAAAATAAAGCACCCCATATTTATTTACTTCCCTTTACAGCCAGTCTTCTTGAAAGAAATACTTACATAAACTTTCTTCAGTTCTTCTCCACCACTGCAATGATTTTCTGAAATAGTTTCATTCACATATTTTACCCAGTCACCTCAGCAAAAGAGCCAAAGTCACTGAGGATACATTGTTATATCAATGATCAAGTCTCAGACCTCAGCTTACTGATCTATTGGCAGCATCTGACACAGTTGATATCTCAACCTCAATGACCCTTCTTCACTTGGCTTCCAGGGCACTATACTCTCCTAGTTTCCCTCCTTTGCTGGCCACTCTTCTAGAATTACCTGGCACATAATAGATGCTCAGTAAATAATGGCAAGCGCCAACAAACCAATGGGATGGGGGGGTATTGAGAGGCATGCCTCGAGAATTTAGTTGGTTATTTAGTGGTTATGAGCTCAGTTCAGTTCTGCAAGTATAGTCTGGCCACCTCTTGCTCTGCTCTGGGAACACCGAGGAAGGAGCTCACAGCCTAGTTGGGAAGATACGTACAGAAAGAGTTTGCATGCATTGTGGTTACTACAGTGACAGTGATGCATCCCATGGGCTTTGGGAATCTAGGACACATACTTAGCCCAGTTTGGAAGCCTTCTGGAAGGATATGGTGCCTCAACTTAGTTTTATAAAATGAGAAGGAATTGATTAGGTAATGAATGGGGGGAGAGGGCAGCCTAATGGGAAGGAATAGCATTGCAGACGTCTGGAAGTGGATAACAGTGAAAACCAACTCAACGCGGCCGTATTTCACATGTCATTCAATGAGGATATTCGGCTTTTGTAAGGATGGCTTGGTGGCCTTCCATACGGTAATTTAACCCACACCTAAAAAGGCAACTTTATGTCAATTAAGTTGAAAAAAATTGATAAAATGGAAAAATGGACAATTATTGCAGACATAACTTGCCAAAACTGTCAAAAACAAACAAACAAACAAACAAAAAAAACCAAAAACCTGGGTACTTCTATAACCATTAACAGAACCTATAGCCAAAAGTTTTCCCATAGAAACCTGGGACTCATGACAGCTGGGGAAGCACTCAAGGAATAAATAATTCCATTTTTATGAAAGCAATTCCAGAGCATATAAAAGAGCATTCTTAATTTATTTTATAGGGTTGATAGAACCTTCATACTGAAATCTGGTTAGTGAAAAGAGAATATTACAGAACAAGCTAAAGAAAATAGATGCAAATATCCTAACTTGACAACTGCCTATTTTAGTCCATTTGGTCTGCTGTTACAAAATAGTGTAGATTAGGTGACTTAAAACCACCAATTCTCATGTTCTGAAGGCTGGATGTCTGAGAGCATGGAACCAACACATTTGGTGTTTTGTGAAGACTAGATTCCTGGTTGATCAATGGCATCCTTCTCAATATGTCCTCATAGTGAATGCATGAGGAAATTTTCTGGACTCTCTTTTATAAGGATACCAATCCCTTTCATGAGGACGCCACCCTCCTGACCTAATCACCTCCCCCAAACCCTACCTCCTAATACCATCATGTTGGGGATTAGCATTCAACATATGGATTTTGAGGGGACACAAGCATTCACCTACATAACACCACCTAAGCCTAATATATTAAAAAAAAAAAACGACCAAGTTGGATTTATTCCAAAACTGCAGTATGGTTTAACGTTGAACTCAATCAGCAAACTTTGTCTCACTAGCAGATTAAATGAGAAAACCCACAGTCAATAGATAGAGCCGGTTAGATAAAACTTGACATCTATTCATAATTCACAAAATCTTAGCAAGCTCTCTTGGAAATGTGGAAAGGATAATGTGCCTTTTATCACTTCTACTCAGCATTATACTGGAGGCTTAGCTAACACAGTAAGGCAAGGGAGGGCAGTAAAAGAGTTTAAGACTCAAAGTGAACAGAAGTGTCACATTTGTAGATGATACCACCATATATGTGGGTGTATATTTCCCATATATGTTTAGGAAATTCCAAACAATCCAAGATAAATTATTAAAATCATTAAGAATTTAGAAAGATTTCCAGATACAAAATGTGTATTTAAAAGTGTCTTTGTCCAGACCACAAAATGTGAGTAGCCTACTTCTTTTGGGCCTCCTGTGGGATCAGGGTCTTCCATCCTCAGGGGACAAGAGGAGCCCTCAGCCCTGTCTGGCAGTTACAATTTGGGGAATTTTTATTCTGTGTCTCCTGACACCAGCTATAGAATGGGGACATCTTTCTAAAGGGAATGAACAACATCTGCCATTTTGTCTTCAGATATTGGAGGCCATCTCTCCTTGGTCTTAATTCACACCTACAATAACCAGGCAACGCAGTTTTAGAGCCTGGCAGACCTCATCTAAGAACCAGAACCCCAAGGCCTTGGGCAAGTCAAGTCACCGGTCTGTGTAACCTTGGGCAAGTCAAGTCACCGGTCTTGGAGCCTCAGTTCCTCATTCATAAAAGGGGCTAAAGCCCGTTGGGCTTAGGAGAAATATGTAATGGCTATATATGACAGCAGTTGATGGCTCTAGTAGTCCATGTACAGGAGGGCAAGAGGAGGGCCTCTGAAGTGTCACGGTCCAGGTCTAAATTGCTGCCATGTCATGTCACACTGTGGGGAAGTTACTCAAGTGCTCTGTACCTCCATTTGTTCCTCTCATCAAGGATGATAACTCTCTCCTCACAGGGTTATGGTGAGGGTTGAATGGGATAACATGTTACCTTGGGCACAGAGCAAGTATGGAGTAAATGTCGGCCCTTTCTAGAACAGGCCCCATGATTTAGGATGTGGACATCTCAAAGGGGCCACTATTCTGCCTGTGAAGCGCCCCCTCTGTCACCAGACCTCTCTAGTGACTGCTGGTGTCCCTGCACTGGAGCCACAGAGATGGACAGGAAGGTGCTCACCCTCCAAGGGAGCAAAGTGCCCATCCCACTGGGAGAATGTCAACGATTTGTGAAGATTGAGAGGCTCATGTAATAATAATACCACCAGCATTTTCCTCATTTACTCTGTAGCCAATACTGCGTGATTGCCATACCCAAATGAAGCTTTCCCCAAATGAAGGGAAACGTTTCACCATGTAAACTCCACCATGTAAACGGTCCTTTAATCAATGGTGTACAGATGAGGAAATTTCCTGAGCACGGTTCTCCACAGGGACCTTCCTAATGGCCCTCTCCCTCCTCCACCTTGTTACTGGGCCCCGTATGTTGCTCTCACAGGGCCTGTTCTTTTTCCTCAGCATTCAGTCCTTCACCCAGCCTTCATTCAGCCACATCCTACAATTCTGCCACTTCCCTTTCTGAGTGTCTGCGGCCTGGGGTGAGCCCAGGGCCAAACTTCCTCTTAAGTCAAAGTGCCCTTTCCCTTTCATTCAGTGTCGCAGTCAGAGTGTGTTTTAGTGATGCACGCCTTTGCCCGTGGGGCACAACTCACCTTTAATACAGGGTGGGCTGCAGAGAAGACACAGGATGGAGGTTTATCTTTCACCCTGGTCTTAAATGCTTGCTTCTGGGAGGATGGGGTGGGGTGGATAGTCGCAGGTTTCTGGATGCATGAGCCCCAGTCCTGATGTCCCTGAGTCTCCAACTCTGTGTGGAGAGCTGCACTCAGTCCAGGGTCCATTCTGCTTCTTCCTGCAGGGGGACCCTGTCTTAGTTTTGTTTAGGGCTTCTACGGATGTCCTTCCTGCCCCTTCTGTCCTTCCTCCTATCAGAAGCTCATGTTGTTGTATATTTTTACTCTTCTTGAAATATATGGATTTGGGGCTGTTTTCTACAAGATGGATGGGGTCTGAGGCCTGGATTCCAGGGCAGGTTGGAGAACAGCTTGACCTGTCCCAAAGGCACAGCCCTGGATCCCTAAGGCATGGGGATCAACCCCCATAGAACCTGGGGTTTGGGGAAAGGCCCCCAAGTTTCCATTCAGATCCTGGAGGGCAGAACTGCCAGCTCTGCCTCCACCCAGTTGCCCATCCTCCTGCTGCAGGCCTGCATGCTGGGTTTAGAACCCCTAGCTGGGGTGAGTAGATGCACCAAGTTGGCTAATCTGGGGGAAACAAAAATAGAGCCCTGCAGAAGAGGAGGTAGTGGACAAACTCATATGGTATGAGGGGATGTAAGACTGTGGGGTGAGGATCTGCCCACCCACCACCTGCCCACTGACTGGCCGTGCCTCTGCAGGCCTGTTCCTGCCTCCCCGGGCCTCTGTCTCCTCACCTGCACGGTGGAGACAGTTACACTCCTCATTAGGCTGTGCTCATGAGTACAGGGATGCCTGAGGCCAGGAGAAAGCAGATCCGGCCCCAGAGGAGGAGGAGCAGCTCAGAGCTGCTGGGGAGGGACTGATCTGAGCTCCTTTTGCCTCCCTGGGCATGCTGGGCAGTGGGGCAGTAGTGAGTTCTGAGAGAGAACATGGCTGGGATCAGTTGAGGTCGACTGTAGTGCCCTGGGGTGGCCAGCCTCCTGTGTCACTGGGCTCCTTCCTGTTTGTCTTCAGTTCTGCCCTCGGAGCCTGAGAGGCGCTCAGTGAGCCATGGCCTCAGGTGATGCCACCCGTGTACAGTGAGTGGCGCTGGAGTCGCCAGCATAGCAGCCTGGCCAGCACAGTGCAGTTCATGAAAACAGAGGCTCTCACGTGCTGAAATGATGCCACAATGGGTCATCACTTATTATAGCCAGAGTTTACTCAGTCATCCTCCCAGTGGATGCTTAGGTAGTGTTTGAGTAACTTCTTTGCCATGCCATCCTAAACCAGCTATGGTGAATACTCCTTTATTTAAAATAGTTAACATTATTTGATTGTGTACTAAGTTCTCACCACAGAAAAGTAACTGTGAAGTAATGCTGCATTAACTAATCTTATTGTGGAAATCATTTTGCAATATATGTGTAAATAAAATCATTACATTATACTTTACATTTACACAATGTGTCAAGTATATCTCAATAAAATTGGAAAATATTTTAAAAATTGATGTACTTTTAATAAAATAAGTTTATTCTTTTAAGTGTGGTGATAGTAGGATTGTGCTCATTAGGTATTGCTCGTTCTGCTCATTAGCTATTGCTGCTGTAGGATACTTTCCATCAAGTCACCCTTAGTTCACTACCATAGTCCATTGCGCTTCCTTGCCTCTGTCCCTATCGCCTGCCCCCACCCCCTACAGTGAATACTCTTGCATACACATGAAAACCTGGGACAGATACAGGAAAGTTCACACAGTAACACTATTTGTAATAGTAAAAAGCTGGAGAAACTCAATTATACATCATCAGGAATGGCATAAATAGTGTTATATTAACAGCATGGAATTCTGCACAAGCACAAGAAGGATTGAACAAACCAAACGTAGATAAAATGTTAAGTGAAAGAAGCCAGACACAAAAGAGGCCACAGCATAGGAACCCCTTTCCATAGCCATCAAAAGCAAACAAAACTAGCATTTGGACATACATACATCTGTGTTAAAAATGTTTTACAGAAAGCAAGGATTCTCATCTGCTTGAATGGCAATTTAAAAATGTATTAAAAATGATCACATAGTAAAATTGACTTTGAACATTCTGTGAGCTTTACTACATTCCCAGATTAATGAATACTGACTATTCCACCACTCTGCAGAACTTCCCCATGCTGCCTCTTCATAGTTACACCCTCCTCTTAAATACTAAGATCCTGCAACACTTCACCAATATACTTTCCCCATCCCCGCCATGTCACATCAATGTAACAATACAGCCAGTAATCTTTTGAGACTGAATCTTTGCTCAGCATAATTCCATCAAGTTTTCTCCAAGTTGTTGAATACATCGGTCGTTTATTCTTTCTTATTACTAAGTAATATTCCATTGTATGGAGGTAGCACAGTTTATTTATCTCTTGAAGGACATTTGTGTTGTTTCTACTTTTTGATGATTATACACAGAGCTGCCAAAAACGTGTGTATGTATTCTTGTGTGTGTGTTTTCCGTTCTTTAGTGTACATATTGTAGGTGTCCAGTGGTTCCCATGCCATTGTTGAAAAGACTGTCCTTTTCCCGTTGAACTGCTTACACAAATATGACCAGTTCATACTTTACAAAAGTATCTATCCCTTTGTTAATACCACACTATCTTGATTACTACAACTTTATAGAAATTCTTAAAAATCCTTGTTAGTGCATCAATTTTGTTCCACCTTTTCAAAATTATTTTGACAATTCTAGTAACTTTGTTTTTCCACATCAGGTCAAATAGAATCAAATAGTCTGTTTTAGAATCAAATAGTCTGTACCTCCAAAAGAAATTCTCCAGAGATTTTTGATCAGAAATGCATTAAATCTGTAGATCTGCTTGGGGACAATTGACATCTTAAGTATACTGAATCTGTTAACCTATGAACATAGTATGTCTCTTTATTTATTTAAGTCTTCAATTTCTTTCAGCAGCTTCTTGTAGTTTTCAACATTCATAGGTCCTACATGTTTTCTTGGATTTTTTTTGAGGAGCCATTATAAAATAGTATTATGTGTATATATTTCAAAAATTTTGGTTTTCATTGTTTGTTGTTAATATATTGAAATAGGCTTGAGTTTGATTTGTTGGACTTGTAGTTTGCCTTGTTGCTGAACTCACTCATTAGTTCTAATATTTTGCTATTTTTAAAAATAAATTCCATGGGATGGATGGAGCTAGAAGGAATTATGCTACCTGAAATAAGCAAGAAAGAAAAAGATAAATACTGGATGGTCTCACTTATACATGGTATATACAGAAAACAAACAAAAGAACAGAAAAAAGTTAAAATTAACAAACTGATAACTGAACTGAACCATACAGCAAGGGAGAGGGATGGAGGGTGAATTCAGGGGAGGGGTAAGCACAAATGAATAGGATGGCAGTTCACGGATGACATGGTGGTAGGAAAATTTCCGAGTACACAACAATGTAAGAAAAATATATATAATAAAAAGTTAATAAAAACTTCCAGAAACTTTAAAATTTAAAACTTAAATTTTCTATGTAGATAGTCATGTCATTTGAGAATGGGGTGGTTTCCTTGCCTCCTTCTTAATCTGTAAGTCATTTATAACTTTTTTCCCCCTTACTGTACTGGCTAGGGCTTCTAATATAATGCTAAACAACAAGGGTGAAAGTGGATATTCTTGCCTCACATCCAATCTTAGGGAGAAAACTTTGAGTATCTAATGAGCTGCCCTGACAGAGAACACTGCATGTATTATCACAATTCATTGCTGGAGAGATGAGTTGTGTAACTCCACTGGGGAAGGACTTCTAGAAGCTTGTGCTGCTTTCCTTTGGGTTTCACCCCTAGCATTTTTCCCTTTGACTGATTCTATTTAGTATCCCTGGAGTTGTGATAAATCTTAACCATGAGTATTGCGGTATACTAAGTTCTGTAAATCCTCTTCACAAAGAATTGAATTTGGGGTGGTATTGGGGGCTCTAAACACAAGTATACCTACTTACGTTGTTATTATGGACCTTTGCTATTTTTTTGTAATTTTAAATCTTTCTTTTTATCCCTGGTCATTTTCTTTATTTTATATTCTACTTTAACGTATGTTGATAAATCACTTGAGCTTTCTTAGGATTTATCTGACATATTTTTCATTCTTTAATTTTAACTTCACTACAACGTTACATTTGAAATAAATTTATTGTGGCTAGATCTAGTTGGGTCATGTTTCCTTTAGAAAATCAAAACAACCTAACCTTACAGCCTTAGATGTTTAATTTGTATTTTATTAATCCAACAAATAAATATTGAATGCCTGTTGTGTGCCAGATACTGTTCCAGGTACTTGGGACAATCAGAGAACAAAACACAGATGCCCGCCCTCCAGTCTAGCATCTGATCATTTCACCTGCATGCTGCCTGTGACCTTGGCAATTTACTGAATCACTTCTGAGGTCTGTCCTCAGCTGCTCTACTCAAGGAAACAAGGAGGCCCAGACATGGGCACCACACCTGATGCACTATGGATGCCAAAAAGCACTGCTTTTCTGCTCCCCCCCTCCCCCCAGGTTAGAAGTTCATTTTTAATAAGAACAAGGGGGAGAGGGAAAGGGATTGAAGCACAAGGTCTGGCATGCCTTTGCACCAGGACGAGGACTGGCAAGGTTCTTGGCCTCTCTATAGCTGCCGGTGCTTCTCCTTTGCCTTCTCTGACTTCCACAGTCAGCACAATGTGGGTTTTGGAAGGGGCAAAGAGGTATTCAAAACCCTGCCATAGTTTTGATCGCATTGCGTTAGAACCTGGAAAGACCATATTCTTGGACAGCTCTAGAAAACTTCCAAAGACGTTTGAAGAGATCCAGATTTCCCAGTGGATTTTGGTCCAGCTGCTCTTATCAGGGTTCATACAGCAAACACATCATTCCAACATCATCATCAGCGGATGTGGTCGATGGTCTGGTTCTGGCGATCAACAATAGACTCTAGTTTGTACACTGAGTGAACAGCACTGGCAGGAAACAGCTACTCTGCCCAGCGGGACAACCTGCTGCTCTTGATCAGTTGTCTCCCGGACTGGACTTCTGGTCAGGGATCACTTCCTGGGATTTGTGCCTTCCGTCATGACATGCTTGCTATGGGGATTCAGGGACCACTGTCTTAAGGCAGCGAACACTTGGTACCAGGAACTCGGCAGCACGCCTCTGGCCCAGAGGGTACTCCACCATTGTCCTGGCAGGGCGGACTCACATAGCATCACAGATGCGATGCTTCAGAGCCTCGAGGAGGCAGGTTCGCAGCTCAGTGAACACCCAGCAGCGTTCAACCCGCCACGGCTGTGAATTAAACCACTTGCATTTAATGCAACTGCTAGTATATTTGAACCTATGTATACCATTTTATCATATTTTCAGTTTCTTCCCTGTGACTTTTGCCTCTGCTTTCTTACTTTCCTTTGAGTTATTTGAAAGTTTTTAAATATTCATTTAAAATTCATTGTTTTTGAGTATCTGTATACTTTTTCAAGTGATTCATTTAGGAACTCGGGAGCACTCAGTGTTCATTTATCTGAGAACACTGAGAATCAGTGTTTTTCCCATTTCACGTGAAATGTAGAAACCTTACCGACACTTAGGTCCTTTAATGCCCTCGTCTTTATTTTATAGTTATGTTTTACAGATATTTGCATATATTGAAACCCCATGATGCTTCAATTTTTTGTCAATATATTTTAATTAATTAAAAAACTGACTAGTCTTATTATATTTGGCTAAATGTCTACCTATTTGTGCTGCTCTTCCCTCCTGGTGTTTCAACTTACCCCTTTCCTTCTTTGTTAAGAGTTTTGATTGCAGTATTTTTAGGTCTAGTTACTAGCAATGTATTCTCCTAGTTTCCCTTCATTTGTAAATGTTCTTTTTACACATTTGTTCCTGAGGGATATTTTATTGGATGTAGAATTTCGGGTTGACGTTCTTTTCTTTCAGCACTTAAAAATGGTTGAGCGGCTTTCTACTGGCCTGCACGATTTCTGATAAAAATTCCGCATTTGGGTGACTGTTCCCCTACAAGTAATCTGTCCTATTTCTCTGGTAACTTTTCAAGAATTTTTTTCTTTTTTAGTTTTCAGCAGTTTAATTACAATGTATCTGAGTGTGGATTTCCTTGGATCTTCCTGTTTGGTGTTTATGGAGCTTCTTGCATCTATAGGTTTATGTTCTTTTGCCAAATTTGTTAAGTTTTCAGCAATTTTTACTTTTAAGATATTTTTAATCACTATGGGCTTTCCACTTTTCCTGGGATTTTGATGCTAAAGGTTATAGATGTTTTAGCATTTTCCCACAATTCCCTGAGAGTCTAGTTTGTTTGTCTTTCCATCTTTTTGTCTGAGTTGTTCAGGTTGAATAACTTCTACTGATCTATCTTCAGGTTCATTAAATATCTTTCATCTCTATTTTGCTATTGAGCACATCCAATGAGAGTTTTACTTTTTTTTTTTGAGACTAGGTCTTGCTATTTTTGCTTGTGGAACCGCAGGCTCTCGTTGCCCGGGGTACCACAGACTCAAGCAATCCCCAACCTCAGCTTCCCAGGTAGCTGGGATTACAGGCACGCACCACCACACCCAGCTATTTTTTTTGGAACTAGGTCTCGCTACGGGCCCCAGGCGAGACTCGAACCGCGATCCCTAGCCCCGGCCACTTCATAGGCTGAAGCTTACAAGCACGAGCCACCGTGCCCAGTCGAGAGTTTTACTTTTTATTTGCCTATATTTTTCATTTCTAAAACTTCCATTTGTTTCTTCTTTAAATACCTTTTCTTTTTTGGTGCCAATGTTTTTCTAATTTTACATTTATTTTAAAAGTGTTCATGATTGCTTACTGAAATGCTTTTATGATAGTTGCTTTAAAGACTGTCAGATAATCCGAATAATGCTGTCCTTTCTGCATTAGTGTCCATCCATGGTCTTTCACAGGTGAGTAAGATTTTTCTGGTTCTTCATATTCGGAGTAATTTTGAATTATATGTTACAAATTTTAAACATTAGGTTATGTGACTCTTGGTCTTATGTGAACACTATGGAGTATGTTGCCATTTCTGTTTTAGAAGGCATTCTAATGCTTTTCACCAACAGCCCCCATTGCTTTTGTTGAGTTGGTCAACCGGGAAGGAGGAAGATGGGGGGGAGGGGAGGAGGGCAAGGTGTCAGTTTAAAATGGCACAAGTCTTGGGTGTGTTATTTGAGGTATGTGAGATATGGAAGCAACTGGAACAGACAACAGAGGGCTAACTGGTGAGCCCCTAGGTCAGAGGGTGGGTAGCGGATCCTATGCAGTGTGCTCCACGCAGCAAATCCTATATAGTGTATCTCCGTAGTGTAACCGTACATAGCATGTCCTATGCAACGTACCCTATGTACGTAATCTATGTAGTATATCCTATGCAACGTACCCCCAGCGTAGTCCTACGTAGCATATCCTATGTGACGTATGCCATGAAGCGTACCCCTTGCGTCGTATATCCTACGCAACGTGCCTCACGCAATGTAGTAGGATAGGATATACGTAGTATATCCTATGCAAATTGCCTCACGCCACATGCCACGTGCAGCAGAATCTACTCAGCGTGCCCTACGTAGTGCATGTGGAACACACTGCGCATGCGCAAGCCGAAAGCCTTCTGGGTTGCGCGTGCGCAGACGTGCACTTGCGATCCTGAGGCGAGCGGTGTTGGATCGTGTTCCCGTCTCTCCGTCTTGATTCTTTTTCGCTAGCTGGCACACAGCAGGTAGGTTCACAGACCTTTTTTCAGGGTTTATATGTGAGTGAAAGTGAGGGAAGCCATGTCGCAAGAGAGGAGTTGGAGTGATCTGGAGTGCCCAGCGCGGGAGAGGGAGACCTAGGGGAACGGGGTGGCGATATGTGGGTGGATTATTGGTGGGGAACAAAAGCTCTACCAAGATGACTGGCAATATAAGTAAATGGTAAATTATTTTTAAAAAGTTAGTGAATCCAGCGGGTTTTGGGTGGGTGAGGGTGGCGCTCTTTGTAGTCTCGGAGTAGAAACAGAGCCCTCGAAGTTGGCGTCGCTGCCGTTACCCTTGTCGTTGAGGTGCGGCCCAGACTACGAGAAAATGGTGGGCCGCTGCATGAGGGGGTCTCATGCAAGGCAGGGTGAGTCTTGGGGAGGCATTATTTAAAGTATTTGAGTTCTGGAACTGCTAAGAGAGCACAAATTCTGGAATCCTTAGTGGGGCCCGGGTGAGGGTGGTAAGGAAAGGGTCTGGAAACTGGGAGCCCTGTGGGGGTGTAGCTGTGTCTTGGAGATTTGTGGGGCTCCAGAGTCCAAGGGAGATACACCCGCATTTTAAGTAAGGTCTAAGTAATACTAAATTATTAATATTCATAGAGTTCAAAAATATAAAAAAAGTTAAAGCAGAAAAAAAATATAAAAATAACATCTAAATCATTAAAAAAAATGGAGTCCAAAAATATGTCTAAAATGTAGTGACTCAACCCGCTGGTTCAGCCAGCGGTATTTTCTTAAATGTTTACATTTTGGTGAATGAGTGGCTAAGTTAAACCTCATCAGAAATGTGTTCTTTTCTTTTAGTGTGTTCCATAAGGTGTCAGCTTGACTGTGTGGTAAACCTGTATTTCCAAGCTGCCAAATTTGGTGTAATAGGAAAGCAGGCACAATTTAAATTACTTGCAAAGTTTTTTTTTTTTTTTAAATGTGGCAATTTGGCCATAGAAGTAGTCAGATACACTTACATGGATTTTCTAAGTCTCAGTTTTCTGTTTTCAGTGTGAAATATGAGTGACCAACTGAAGTCACCATTTAAACTTAGAATTGAGGAAGATGATGAAGAACCTTCCATGCTGTCTGAACTTGTGGTGGTAAGTGCTGTAATAGTTAATGCTTTTTGTTTGTAGAAAAATAGTTTTTGTGGAGTGTTGATCTAGTACAGATACATTTAAAAAGGTATTTTATTCTGATTGAAAACATTAATATGGGAGGATTACAGTTGGATGTTGCTTGGATTGATTCTATTATGTTCTGGGGAAATATACCTCATGCTTTCCATCTCATGTTTGTTAACAAAGATTACACAATCCATCCACACATAATGTAAAAGAGCTTCTAAAATCCTTATGGACCTTGTCTTTGACTAGCCGCTTTGTGGAAAGAGTAACTTTATTAAGAATATATTGTTTTAAATAAATGGCAGTGAAAGAAGAGATGGAGAGACCGGGGGGGTGGGGTAGGGAAGGAGGGGAGGAACACCCAAAAGGCAAAGGTAAACAAAACTTACTCAATAAAAATATGTATTATTTTAAAAAAAGAATATACTGTTTTAAAAATAGCTTTAGGTTTATTTATGATCAAATATATCTGCATTTTGTTTATATTATTAACATACATTAATAACAAAATTTTATTTGCACACATACACTACTAGGCCAAGCAGCCCACTGATGAGCAGCCTGAAAAAGAGGAACTACCAGCTGGGGCTGAGGCTATTGCTTCTGAAGAGGAAGAGGAAGAAGACGAAGACTATGAAGAGGAAGGAACATATGTGATTGATGGTAAGATAGGGAGAACACTGCTGATAACAGAAGGAACGAAAACAATAGAAAGGGATCACAAACATTGCTTGAAAATTGGCTGGGAAAGTTAAGACAATATAGTTTGCAGTTTAGGGAAATCCCTCATTATTGTACATTCCCCCCATTTTATAGATGAGGAAATTGAGCTCATGGATGGTGTTTGTCAAAACAAAAACAAAAACAAAAAAAAAACCACTTGACTTTTGAATGTAAAATTTGTATTTCATTCCAAAGATTGTGTCATCCTAACATAATGTTGCAAAAAAGTGAATGATCTTGCTTAAAATGATTAAAACTCAAATATATGTATTATAATGTAGCTTAATACTGGCCCAGGAATAGTGTTTAATGGTGTAAGATAGACTCCAGAAATGAGTGTATGATAATGATCAATTTCTGTCATTGACATTTTTATATAAGTTTGATAAAAGATGGATAATTTAGGATCTTGTATCTAGGGATCTGGTTTAGTATGGTGGTTTTAAGTGGCTTTTAAAAGGTGGTTAAATCCTTCTGTGATTAAAAAAATAAAAGATTAATGTCCTAACATTAACAGAAGACAAATTATTTCTACCAAATACATATAACATTTTGAAACAAAACATTTTTATTATTCAAGCCACTATCAGGTTTCTAGAATATGGCAGACAGTAATGGCCATTTATTTCTTTTTATTGCACTTCCTTTATTCTCATGGCAAGATAGTATAATTGTTGTTATTTACAAATAATTTTGCTATTTTTGGCATTTTGTTCTAAGTGGATTTTTTTAAATGGTACACTACATGTAGGGCTGTTGGACAGATATAACTTGAACAAAGTTAAGTTTCTGGTTACCCCACCCACTAGGGGTGAGTATAAGATTTATCATAGGTATGAAAATTCACATTTTAATTGTAATTAAAATCCTATCCATGATACAGACCTCAGAATTCAGATACTTACTGTGCTCAGCACACTTATATACAGAACATAGGAATTACATATGCAATGTGGTCTATCCTTAGATTGTCATTTAAAGGAAAGGTGAAAGGAAAAGTGTTAAGTTCATTTCTAGTAGCAACTAATACTGCGAAAGTAGCTCTTCCTTGAATGGGACACTTAAAAATATTTAAGATAGTAAATTTTATGTTCTGCATTACTAAACCAAAATTAAAAAAACTAGTCTCTTCCTGAAGTACAATGTAGTTGTTATACATTCTTTTAAGTTTTTACTTTATATTTTCACAATATAAATTTTACAGGAAAGTCAGAAGAACAATGTAAATCACACTTTTCAAAACTTTTACCATTTTAGTTTCATATCTACTTCCGTTCCCCCACCCTATGTACTTACTGATACATTTCCTTGGGCTTTCTCACATCATTTTAAGACCCAACGTTTATTGTTGTCATGTTGTATAACTTGCTAAGTACTGATAAGAGATGTGATTCAGTCTGGAATTCAGATCTAGTCAGAGAGACTTAGATAAATATAGTCACAGGTACAAAACAGATATGTATAAAGGGACACCTAAGTTGTCTGAGGGCAGTCTTGGGAAAGCATAATAAAACCCTGCTCTCCTAGTGTCTGCTAACATATTTCTGAAATAATGTAATTTTCATGCTTAATATCACACTGCTGTAAGACTTGTTTAATATCGAGATAGCTAATACACACTTCCTTATTCATATCATGATTTGTTTCTTAAATTGATAACCTTTTTGTTTGTAAGACCCTGATCTGGAAGCTATTAAGCAGGAGCTGACTCAGCCTAGGGCTGCCTGTGAGCATGGAGATGAGCCTCAGGTCAAGGGGAGGAGCCTGTTAAACCTGGAGCCCATTAAAATGCCGGATATGGGTATGTTACCATTGATTACACAAATTATAAGGTATCTTTTCTGTAGCATTACATTTTAATAACAGAAGTAATGGTACTGCTGCTTTAATAACAGCTTACTTATAAAGATTTGACTATAGGTCAGACTTCATTTTATAAAACTAAAGTGTAGTGTCTTTTGTATGCTAGCATCATCTGGTTCTGCTAAGTAATGTTCCCAATCTCTATATTTTTCTTACAGATGAAGAGCAGCTGAAGTTCTAATTGGGGACCAACTGAAAGCATACATGCTATTCATACTATGTTGGAAATACCACTATTAAAAATGTTTCAATAAACCCTATGTGCAAAGAAATATTTGTGTGTCTTTTATTAAATTTATTGGATATTTTATGCTATTGAAAATTACAATTTTCAAAATTATTTTAAGCAGTTTTGAAGGCAATTTTTATTTTAATTTTTCTATCCAGCAGCTTTGCTAAATATGCTTATTCTAGAAGCATCTTTAGATTCTTTTCAGTTTTTGACATATACATTCATCTTAGAAAAAAATTTTTTTTGTCGTTTTAAACATACCTTTATTTTATGATGCTGGACAGATCCATGCAGTGTTGAATAGAACTGGTGATAGTGGACATGTGTCTCTTATCCTTGGTCAGAAATGGAAAAATGAAATTGCAGTATTTTACCATGTTTATTGTAATTTTCTAGTAGCTGCACTTTTCCAAGTAAAGTCCGTCTATTCCTAGTTTACTAGAGTATCTTGAAAATAGTTTGAATTTTATCAAACAGTATTTAATTAAAAATTAAATAAAATGACCACAAGATTCCCTTCCCCCCAATTAATCTGTTAATATGGTGATTAGTTTCATTGATAAATTTCTATATTTAGGCTTCTATATTTAAGTTTTTATGTTTAATTTTGCATTCTTAGGGTTATAACCGATATAAGTATTCTATTTGTTCTGAATGTTTATGTTCTTCATGGAACTAATTAATGCCTATTCTTTTATATACTCTGTTGGACTTTGGTATCAAGATAGCTAGAATCATAAAATGAGTAGGCATGTAAAACCTCTTTCTATTCTCTGGAATTAAGTCATAGTAAGGCTGTGAGCATTGTAAAGTTAGGCTTTCTCTTGACCAGCTGTTTCTGGATTGCTTCTCTTTGAAGACTGGACTCTTTAAAGGGTAGGGATGAGGAAAACTCCAAGTTCCTGTAACTTCAAACTTGTGCACATCTTCCATAGATGTTGACTAGAGATGCTGTCACTCAAAGCTATGGGCTCCTGTTTCTATATTTTAGTTAATCTTGTTTACACATAAAATTAAAATCCACTCTGTTAACTTGCCTAGATAACTTTAATTTCTTTTGTATGGTTATAAGTGGTTGACCCACCCTGGGACTGTAGAATTGTAATAGTATCTCCATTTAGTGAGCTCTTTATTAATAGTTACTAAAAAGATTCACATATACAGGGTGTGTATTATCTTAGCTGCTTGTATTCATACATGTATATGGATTGAGCACAATTAAAGCCTCACAAGGTGGGTCAGAGTGTTCAGGAAATTGACAATCTGGCTCCATAAGCATATTTGGGGATTCAAGATCTAAGTCCTTGCACTTTTCTCATTTCTGAAAACCGACAGTGTATATGATGACTAACTGTAATCCGAAATTTATGTATAAATTATATATATAGTTTGACTTGAGAAGCTCTTGCCTTGAAAGAAGTCTTCCCCAATATGTGGCACACAGACTCAGATGAAATCATTGATCACAAAACATTTGAAAATAACGTGCTGACGACTTGTTCTCAAACTGGTTGCAGTCTTCTACCCATATGCTGTACACGAGGACCACAAGTTACATTTCTGAGTTTACACCTCAAAAAACAGTTCTAGAAGGAAAGGACCCTTCTCAGAATCTACCATAATTAGATAATGCCAGGGAATTATAAAAATTACTTCTCAGAGATTTAGAATATTTCCAGATCTAAACTGAAAGCCTATAGTTCAAATGAGTAAGTGTAAGGTATCCTAATTTGTCACAAAATGCACGCAAAGTTCTTACCTTGAGATGGATGAGAAAATTTGGCCTAGATAGAAGAACCAGAGAAGGAACTGGGGACTTGCTGAGGCAAAAATCACTTGGGTGCTGCCAACCATCTCAAAGTCCATGGTGTGAGATAGGGTTTTCAATTCTGCCTCTGACACATGCTGACAGTATGATGGCGGGAAAGGCAACTTCACCTTTTGGGATTGTTTTCCCATTTCTAAAAAAATATTTACACAAACTTGTTATGATGAATAAATCCAGGGGCATACTGACATGTGTTTCCCATGGGGGGGGGGCAGCATGCTGTTGGACAGATGTATAAACAGAAGACCAGTTCAAGTGCAAAAGAGGAGCACATTGAGATTGGGATCTGATAGCAAAGATCCACAAAGAACTCACAAAAACAAGCCGAGCGCAGTGGCTCATGCCTGTAAGCTTCAGCCTATGAAGCGGCAGGGGCTAGGGATCACGGTTCGAGTCCCACTTGGGGCAACACAGCGAGACCTAGTCCCCAAAAATAGCTGGGCATGGTGGCACGCGCCTGTAATCCCAGCTACCTGGGAAGCTGAGAATGGGAATTGCTTGAGTCTGTGGTACCCTGGGCAACGTGAGCCTGCAGTTCCATGGGCAAAAATAGTGAGACCTAGTTTCAAAAAAAAAGCAAAGCACACAAAAACAAGGCAAAAAGTCCAGTCCAAAAATGGGGAGAACTAAAACGATACTTCTCTATGGAAAAATGCTCAGCACCACTAATAATCAGGGAAATACAAATCAAAATCACAATGAGATACCATCTTACACCAGTAAGAATAGCCCATATCAAACAGGCAACAACAGTGCTGGCGTGGAAGTGGAGAGAAAGGAACATTCTTAGACTGCTGGTAGAATTGCAAACTGGTCCAGACACTATGGAAAACCCTTAAACTACTGTATGTAGTATGGAGGGCCCTTAAACTACTGAAAATGGAACTACCATTCAATCCTGCAATCCCACTTCTGGGACTCTACCCAAAGGACACCAAAACACTAATTCAAAAGGACACCTTGAAACAGGGAAACCACGAAGGGCTGTTTACCTTCACTTTAGCACATACAGGTCTGCTTCTCTCTCTGAAGCAGGCTACAAGCAGTTCCTTTGCATCCCCAGCCTTTTTAACCAAAATATCAAACCAATGTAAGATTATCAGTGCAGTACAGACTAATTTATTTCTAACAAAGTGATTTTTAATTATCCTAATAACTACAAAAAAAACATGTAAGACTCAAAATACTTCAACATTGTCCCAAAACCTTTCTCAGTATTGTTCAAAGTCCTTTCCCAGATTGCCCCAAAATCCTCAGTCTCTCAGTCCTGATCCTCTCACCAATGTCCAGACAGAGTCCATCTCCAGACGCTTAAAGACTTGTTTCTTTAACTGCTCCTCCTTGTCTTCCATGCTGTCTTCTCCTTGTCACCTTCAGGTAGCAGGAACTCCATGGTGCCAAACCAGCAAAGTTTACTTTCTTCTCAGGCCTAACTTTTGCACAGCCTCTCGCAGACACAAGTTAAACTCAGCAAAACAAACTCCAACACGGAGTTCAAATCTGCAAACTTTTTAACTGCATTCAGCACACATGCTGCCAGCCTAAGCCAGCCGAGGGTTGCAGGCCCTCGGTGGCCACATGGCCAAGCTCACATGGCTCACATCTTTACAAGATGGCTAATTCCCATCTCTCCTCTCTATCCCCTCTCATATTGGAATCCCAATCCAATTAAATCAAATCCTTCTCTTTGTTTGCACACCCTTTATATACCCTGATTTCCCACCTTCCAGGAAATCTGTTTTACCTTGACTCTTTTACTTCTTTCTTCCCCCTGCATCCCCCTGAAGGGAAATTCCAGCTAAGGTCATTCTCCCATTTTAACATTACCTGTCCTTGAAATCTGCAATCTTAAACAGGAGACAATGGGGGGGGGCACACCCTATCAACCTGTACTCAGATATTTATTGCAACACTATGTACAATTGCCAGGATATGGAAACAACCTAAATACCCCCAAACAGATGAATGAATCTGAAAGTTGTGGTATATGTACACAATGGAATATTATTCAGCATCAAAGATAACAAATGTGAGACGTGACAACATGGATGAACCTAGAAGGAGTCATGCTAGTAACAATAAGCCAGAAAGAAAACAAGAAATACTGCATGATCTCAGTCATATGTGGGACATAGAGAAAACAAACAAAGGACAAGTAAAATTTAAAAATAGCTGTCAATAGAACTAAAGCATAGAGCAAAAGATGGGTAGGGGGTAAAATCAGGGGAGGGATGGGCACAAGAGATTAAGATGATGGTTCACGGATGACCAGGTGGGAGGCGAACCCTGAGGTATATATACAATGATGTAAAATATATGTGTAACTGACAACAAAGAAAAGAGCACAGGGAAGGAACTTGGCCAAAAGGCAGTGAGTGGGGCGGCCATTAAGCAGAGGCAAGTGAGAGGAGACTGGTGAAAAGGAAAGTGGTCAGCTGGACGTTCATACCTACTGGATTCATGTACTTGATTCAGTTGTTAGAACGCAGAGTGACACCTCTTTCATTATTTAAAAAAGCGAACTGGCAGTGTCTATTCAGAAAGTATTTATTGAGGGACTAGTATGTTTATCTGCCCCCTTGGGAGATTTTAGTGAATTAGCCAGTGCTGAGGGCCAATTTGAGGAAGTAACAATTTCCATGATTGATTATAAGATAAAAGTAGGTAATACACTGGAACTAAATGCTTCCGGACAAAGTGTGGGATAAAGGGCACAAACCTCCGAGGCCAGGGATCCCCAAGAACACCCTCAGTCTTGACTATCTGCTAGGAGAACTCATAAGACTCAGAGTTATACTCTTGCTTCAGTTTATTATCATGAAAGG
>PVHY01015833.1:0-35119 GCA_004024945.1 Uropsilus gracilis
AAATGAGAGACAGATCCTTGAATGTGCTGGAGGGACAACTGGAACGAAGGAGGGGAGAAGAAGACAGACTCAGCCTGATGTCTGCTCCTCAGGTAAAGGTTTGACTCTTTGATTTTGTGTTTAATAACATTGATGTTTCCATGGTGGGGGCCTGAGTGAGTGGCTGAGCTCTCAGGTTCACTGCAGCCATTGTGGGGTTCTTGGGCTATTTTCTGCAAGGCTGCATGAATACAAAGCCTTCACCTGGGATGATGTCAGAAACTTAATTAAAGCAATAAGAAATAAGACTTATGGCAAAAGACTAGAGGTGGGCTGCTGGTGGAGAAAGATCTTATTTCTTGGTCCCTATGTTACCCTGGGGAATCATCCATTCTTAAGTTGGTTAGGAAAGCCTTTCTCTGGGACACTTTGTTTTCCTGGTATTTGTCTTGCTCTCCAGGTTCTTAGAACATAATAGGGAGACCTGACCCTGATTCTGACCACTGAACTTTCAATCTAGGCAAGTCAGATATAATTATGACATCAAAGGACCCAGCAGATACAGGCATACCTTGTTTTATTTTGCTTTGCTTTACTGTGTGTTAAGATATTGTGTTTTTTTTTAAATGCAAATGGGAGGTTTGTAGCAACCCTGTTGAGCAAATGTATCAGTGCCATTTTTCTTTTCTTTTTAAAAGTCAATGAATACATTTTTAGTACCATTTTTCTATCAGCACATGCTCACTACATGCCTCTGTGTCACATTAATTAAGGTATAGATAATTTTATATATTTTTAAAAAACATAGTGCTCTTGTGCACTCAATAGAATACAGTATGTTAGAAGCATAACTTTCACATGTGCTGAGAAAACAAAACTTTGTATGACTCATTTTATTGTGATGGTCACGGTTTTTGATCTGGCCTGCAATGAGACCCACACTATCTTTGAAGTATGGTGGTAAATAAATAGTGTAAGGACTAGGACCAAGAGCGTGTACTGCTTTACTTGACAAACTCCATTTTATGGGAGAGGAAATAGTGGCTTATGAAAACTGGAATAAAGGCTGGACAATAGCCTGGAATTCCTCCTAGACTCCCTTGGGGGTTGCTCCTATTGCTGGGGGTGAGTGAGACCTTTAACCTCGCTGAACCTGTTCTGCAGTACTGGATAGTTTTGCCATCTATTGGAGAAACTGCCCCAGGTTGAGGAAATTTATAAATGTTTTTGTTTTCTAGGCTCAAGGTGTCTCAAAAAGATGGCAGATTCTGAATCTTTCTAACTCCATATGCTAAGAGCAGCTTTCTATATCTGAATCCTGAACACTTTTACATATAGGGCAGAGCTATTCATGCCAAGGATCTTTTCTTGGAAGCAGGGTATCTAGTTCTTGGGCAATAAAGTGATTGTTAAACTGGTGAAGAGCCATTTAAAGGGAGCCATGCACCCTTCTCCTGGAAGGGAAGGACACAGGGACAGGCACACCCTTCCCTGAAGATCTTAAACCAAGTGACTCTAGACCTGAAGCTGGACAAGCAGACTGCAGGCTGTAGGGATCTTGCCTTTAAAACCAATTGCTCTTGGCTGGGTGTGGTGGCATGCACCTGTAACCCAAGCGCTGGGAGGCCAGAGGCCAGGGACCGCTTGAGTTCATGAGTTTGAGACTACCCCGTGCAACATAGTGAGATCTGATCTCAAAAAAGCATCGGGAGCAGTGGTTGGCACCTGTAATCCCAGGTACCTGGGAGGTTGATGCTGGGGATCGCTTGAGTCTGTGGGATCAGGACTACCCTGGGCAACATAGCTAAACTTAGTCTCAAAAAATAAAATAAAACGAAATGAAATGCTTTTGAATGCTCTTGAATGCACTGGAACTTGATCAGAAGCTTATTCTAACAGGGCAACCAGGCTGGTCGCTGAGAACAGGCACTGGGGTAGGAAGCTCTCCTGGCTGGCTCCACGTGATGATTGTGCATATGGTAGACATTGTCTCTGATTACTTGCCCTAGTGATCCTTTGTAAGAGGAGGAGAAGTGAGATGGAGGGAAGAGGGGCCAGGAAGAGGCAGCAGGGCTTGGCACCAGTATTTCTACCACCAGCTTCCTGGTTATTTTCAGCATCTGCTATCCAGGGTGTACCAGGCCATTTTTCTTTCCTTCTGCTAGTTTGTTTTCCTTCTTTTCCCATTCACCGCATAGCTTTTTTCAGAAATAAAGATCTATAAAGCTGCTCATTGTAGGGAAGGAAAAGTGATTTCTCCCCCTTTATCCTTCTGAGTTCTTTGCTGATACTCCTGTAATAAAAGATTAACAAGAGAAAAACAGACATTTATTAACAGGCGTACTGAAGTTTACACAGGAGACCCACAGAAAGATTAGTAGTAACCCAAGGTGACTTAAAATTCAGATTCAAATGCCTTGTTATTAAGGAAAGGGGAGGAGAGATGTAGACCTCATAGGGGAGAGTGAGTGACTTTTAGGGAAGATTAGTGGGTCCCTAGAAAGTATGGGGCGTATAATTCATAGCAAGCTTTATTTAGTATCTTCTTCTGTGATAAGCCAGTCTTCCCTGGTTGATGGTATTCCAGGGAAAGGATCTATGATAATTGAATTCCTTTTGGGGGTGGGGAGTTGATCATAGGCAGAGAAGGGGAATTCAGAGTCTCTCCTTGAACTTGATGTTTTTTGAGTATTCACAGTTCAAAATCATCCACATGCAAAAATGGAGTAATTTGGAATGCCATGTCCTACACGCCTATTGCCATGTATTGGGGCAACATTTTGCTATCTTTCACCATGAATACTTGGTTAGTGGAGATGTTTATGCCAATGGGTCTGTCCCAAAAGTTGTGCAGAGGAGAAAAGCTTATTCACATATTTCTGCTTCCAGGTTCTGTACCACTGGTCAGAGTGGAAGAAAATACGTATCTTGGAAAGGATGGACTTGTAAAAATTAGTTTGCATGGATTTTGGTAAATAATTTCTTTGCAAAGATACAAGCAATGAGGTTTTTTTTTTTCTTTTCTTTTAAGTTAGCATTAAACAATGAGAGATAATTTTAGGGGGGAGCCTACTGATGGGATATGTTTCTTATTTGCATAAAGCACTACTTCTTCAGAGGAGCTGAATTGCTCTGGAGAAAAGAGATCACCTTTAACCTCACTTAAATTCCTGGACTTCCCCTGGGTCTTGTTGGAAGGGACCGAGCTATGGCTGTAACAGCTGCTCCTGGGGTGAAAGAGGGACCTGGCCCTGTGTCTACACAGGTTGCAGGGTTTAGAAACCAGGGCCAGCAAAAGTTGGCAAGTGGTGAAACATTCTGATAAAGGAGTCACTGACCAGAAAATGTAATTTTTCCCCTTCATCTTACAATTTGAAGGTCCTCAGATGTGAAACCATAAATGACCCTTGGACTTTAAAAAATGTTCTGTCACCAGAAAATGCCTTATCTCTTGTGGTAGTTGTTGGCTCCTTCTTGATTTCTACAAGTACTTCTCTAAAATGTATCAGCTTCTTTTTTTTCAGATCTAGCCTGGGGTATCAGCTATCCTGGCTAAAGCACTGCAACAGGCAAATTTCACTGTTCTTTCCTGCAACTTTGCAGTAGTCCTGTGTGCAGCAGTGTTTTGGGCTGTGAAAAGCCAGCCTGATTTGGTGATTGATTCATACTGAGTTGAGTTAGTAATTAACCTTATCTCCTCTTACACGACCTAGTCAGTTTTTGGAAAAGTGACCTTTGAACACTCAGTGCTTTTGCATAGACACTTTCTCAGCCCTGCTTGGTTATGCACAGATCCGACCTTACAAGCTGAGATCGGAAGATTACAGGACATAAATGCATGACTGCAAAAATTACAATCTTGATGGGCCTGGCTCATCTCAGTCCCACTAGTGGGCTGCAGTGCTCTCTCACTGAGGAGCTGAATGTGTGGCAGACTGGGTGTCAGTCATTGTTAATGGGGCATGACCAATGGGAACCTTTCTGCTACCTCTTTCATCTTCACCCTGAAGTTTTTTTTTTTTTTTTTTCCTAATGAAAATGTGCTAGGAGGGAAGGGGGCTGGGATAATAATTTCCTTTCTTTCCCTCTGTTGGTTTCAGCTAGCAAGTTCTCCTTTAATAAAAAGCATGATGGGTAAGTGTGAGAGGTTCTAGCCTGAAGTTTGAGACAAAACCGTATCCAAAAATGCCAGACGTTCACCAGGGGAAATTGAAAACTCATTCCCTTCTCCACCCAAGGAAGGCACTGCCACTTCACTGCACTCACTCTTCCAAGCCCAGACCCTTGGAACTGAAGATTTTCAAAGAAGTAGGGTGTGTCATTGCAGCTGCTGCATCAAACAAAAGCAAACAGATTAAATTAATTTAGGCTTCAAAATCAGTCCCATTCTCTAATTCATAAAATACTTCAAACACCAGGAGAAATGTCATCTCCCAGATGATTGAGGCTAATCCACTTTATCTCTTTTTCCTCTTGCCTCTGAATGCAAACTATCAAGACATACCTCACCAGTCAAAATAAACTCCTCATTCCAAATGCTTCCGTCAGCTTTTAATAAGAGACTTCTCCCTCTATACACAAAACAAACTCCGTTTTTAACATGCTTAAGGGGCTGTGTGCAAAAAAGAAGAACAATGTACTCATTACAGTCTGTTAAGTTGCCAGCACTCGGCAATTAAAAGGTATGGCCCGTTGGAAACACTGCAAAACAGCAGTTAGCCCCATTGTCTTCTCATTAACAAGATTGTTATTTTGGCTCTCCAGGTACCAAGCTTAAGAAACAAAACAATTCTTGGCTGCGAAAGCACTCCAGGAAAATAAGGAGTTGTTGACAGCTAGGACTTGTGGAAAAGACCATTTTTACTATAAATAAATTTGCACATCCTTGTGGTTGCAATAAATATACTTCCATACTCATTCTATTGGACTAGACACAGAAGCCATTTAAAGGGACATCAAAGTCTCCCCGAAGCAAG
This sequence comes from Uropsilus gracilis, assembly GCA_004024945.1. NCBI lineage: Eukaryota > Metazoa > Chordata > Mammalia > Eulipotyphla > Talpidae > Uropsilus > Uropsilus gracilis. The sequence goes on from PVHY01015833.1 coordinate 4,956, forward strand.
CCACTGGGTCCTCCTTGACTTGTCGGAGCTGGAATTGCTGAGTAATGAACACCCCCCCTCGGGACACAGCAATTCAGAATTTTTCCTGCAACATTTTCTGTTTTCCACACCACAGACAAAGTTAGTGCTAGCAAGGACTGAGGCGATTGTGATTCGCTCTCAACGTGAGTTTCTCATTGCTTGGCTATCAGTTAAAAATGATGACTCAAATCTGTGCCATTTGCCAAGTGTGAGCACTTTGTGGCAAAGAGGAATGCAGCTCCTTTGATTCCTGCATTCCTCCTGGTTTCCCAGTGTGGGTGGAAAAACAGCCAAGAATGTAAGTGATTCAGATTCTTATGTTCTGAAGAAACACAACGAAGCAAAAAACTTGACTATTCTGTCTATATACATACAATTCTACCTTTGATTTTACCTTTGATGCGGACAATGCCCTTCTTTCACAAGATAGGTACCTTCATCATTTCCCTTATGATTTTACCAGACAATGTGCAGCACTGACTTTTCTTTTAGGTAAATGGCGGGGTGGGAGTAGGGAACATCTATTTTAATTTTATTTTTTGTGATTTTAATTTTTTTGTATTCTATTTTTAAAAATTATTTATTTATTTTTGATTGCACACACATATATTTTACATCATTGTTTATCCCGATATTCTCCCATCACCTTATCACCCAAGCACCTTCTTTATCGGAACATCCTTTTTTAAAGGATGGGCACAAGGATTTGTTTTTAGAGAGAATATTGACTGTTAGATAAAATGTACAATTGCAGTTGCTTAAGGTGTGAACAATTTGAAGAAAAAAGTTCTTTAAATTAGTTTCTTAGTAAATTCCTTGGGGGCCTAATGTCTAATTTAACCCAAACTGTACGTTTTCTTCTTAATAGAGTCTTTAACATTGACATTGGGGAGTGTGGGAGAAGATGATGATGATCATCATCATCATGCAATTTCGATGACATGCTGGTTTATGCTTTAATGGCTGACTTGTTTTTTTCAGGATTTTGCTAGGTGAGACCATATAAGTCTTTGTTAATTAAAGCACTGAATCTTGGGAAATATGTAAATCTTATACAAACTAAACACATGCTCTTAAGTTGGTTGTTTTTGATCAAAGACTCCTGAGAAATATACTGTTTGGAGGTAATAGTAAAACGCTTTCAGCTAGAGAGAACCAAACACCAAATACCCTTGAAAATTAGATGTTTTGCTCCTTACTAAATCAGATTTAAGACCATTACTAAGTTATAGCCAGACTGATTTTTCACATTTTTGGAAGAGAAACAAGTCTGGGCATTAAACACATAATAGCAATTATCAACTGCATGTGGGCTTAATTATGAAAAAAATAATTTTTTTTATCTTTCATAATTGTCATCATCATGATCCAATTTCCCTGTCAAGTCTAGTGCTGAACAGGCAGGATCACAGGGGTTTCCAGCTTGCCCAGCCTTCTCAGCCTCCCACATCCACCCCTTTCTTCTCTTTGTCCAATATTTCTTCTTTTTGCATTTAGAGAATCTGATGAAAACTGATTATTTGGAGGAATTTTGCAAATCTTTCAAGGGAAGAACAGCTCTAATGAGGTCTAGGAGAGAGGAGTCTATAAGATCAAGGGCTAAAATCCGGTTTAGGGAATGTGATGATAATTTTTGCTCTGACTCTGACTCCAGCGTTAGGGTAGAGGAATATATATGCAAGCACCTGGGAGGGCTCCAATTTCCTGCAGTTTCTGTAATATGTGGGCACACATGCATTTGTGGTTGTTGTAGTTGAAAACTGCAGTGAATCACATGACCCCTTGGCCTCTCTTTAACATTAGATTGTTTATAACCTGCTTTCTTCCAAAATGGATCTGAGGCAGCTTACAAAAAACACATAAGAGGGTCAAAACCAAGAGAACAAGGCTGTGAGAAGATAAATCTAGAACAGGATTAGCAAACTCTGTCAAGGGCCAGATAGTCAAGATTCTGGTCTCTTGGAACATACAGCTTCAGTCATATCAGTTTCACTATTGTGTTATAAAAACGATCAAAGAAAATGAACTAGCATTTTCACTGGAAATAGGTATTTACTGAAAAACTAGCTTAAGGGACTTTTTCCTTCAAATTGATCATACCTTAAGCAGCTGCAATTGTACTTTTTATTTTATAGTCAACACTGTCTCTAATGTAGCAGGCTGCATTTGTCCACAGTCCGAAGTTTTCGAGGCCTGTGATCTAGATTTAGAATACTAGAATTACTTTCCAACTGGTGGGAATATAAGTGGATGAAGTCAGTATGAGAAGCAATGTTAAAAATTGAGGAGGCAAAGGGTATGTACAAGTAGATTAGGTATACAAATGTACTACTTTTGTAACAATTCTATATGTTGGAATAATTCTGAGATCTATTGGTGAAAAACATGAGCTAATAAAAATATTTGATGGACCGGGCACTGTAGCATGTACCTGTAAGAAGGGTTTGGGCATCGCGGTTTGAGTCCCACCTGGGGCAACACAGCAGGACCTAGTCCCCCAAAAATAACTGGGCGTGGTGGCGCACGTCTATTATCCTAGCTACCTGGGAAGCTGAGGCTGGGGATTGTTTGAGTCCGTGGTACCCCAGGCAATGTGAGCCTACGGTTCCACTGGCAACAAAGGGAGACTTAGTCTCAAAAAAAAAAAAAAATTAAAAAAAAATATATATGATGAACTCTATAACTAAAGGGCCTCTAAAATTGTTCAGTGGGTCCACATTTACTTATGAATTTCCTAATGGTCAGAGCAAAGAGGACAACTAGGCATATGTTTGAAAATCATGTTTTCCCTTCAGTTAACACCAGTCGCTTTAGAGATGTCTTGGCCTTGTGGCTTTGATAATCTTCAAAGGAATCTGAGAAAGACGTTTTCTGCCACATGTTGTGGCGCGCTCCTGTTGTCCAAGTGCTGGGAGGCAAGAGACTTGGGATCGCTTGAGTTTGAGGGCTTGAGACTGCCGTAGGCAACATAGCAAGACTTGGTCTCGAAAAAGCAGCTGAGCATGGTGGCATGCGCCTATGATCCCAGCTGCCTGGGAGACTGAGGCTGGGGATCACTTGAGTCAGCAGTACCCTGAGCAGCATGGCAAGAACTAGTCTCCACAAAAAAAGAAAGAAAAAGAAGAAAACGAAAGAGGCTTTCTATGATACCAGGAACAATGTCCACAACATACTTTTTCCAACAGTTTTATAGAGCAGCTGCCAGGCATCCTGATAGGTCAACCAAGTACAAGAGTCTAACAGCTAAACATAGTTCAGAACAACTAATTTTAAGTGTGTAAGGCACTGCTGTTGATTGCTCATTGCTCAGGCCCAAATTGATGTAAAGTGGACGCTACTTATTTCACAGAAGGAATAAGACACCTTCTTATCTTCCAAACAATCCTTGAAGACTGAATTGTTTTCACACCCAACTTTAGGCAAGTATCAGGATTTCCCTCCAGCTCCCAAGCCCTCATTCAGCCAGAGCCTATTACATTCTTGCTTCTTCTTTCAGGTTCAGAACCAAGTAGGCTTGGTTCCCAATTGTTGCTCTATCATAAAATAGGAAAGGAAAGCAGACAGGAATAGTTCAAGAGTGTTCATGCCTTATCATTACTTCATCCTCTCAATGACTGCTCAATGACTGGGGTATTCCTGACCCTGTAGACTCAAGTCACCTCCAGCCTCAACCTCCCAGGTAGCTGGTATTACAGGTGCCTGCCATCGCTCCTGCTGCTTTTTTGAGACCTGATCTCATTATGTTGGCCGTGAATTCAAGCGATCCCAGGCCTCTTGCCTCCCAGCGCTTGGGCAACAGGCATGCACCACCAGGCTCAGCTTGATTACCATTTGTTAGTGGTTTATAGGTGCCACGTACTTGGCTAAACCCATACAGGTATGAGCTTATTTTCACAACTCTATGGGGATACTTTGCTATTCCTTTTTTTCAGATGAGAAAATTAAGGTTTTGGGAGAGATTAGTAGCTTGCTCAGACTACTCATGTATTATAAGGGTATGAACATAGGCTCTATCTGACTCTTACTCCATCTCTCTCTCACTCCCTCTCATCTATCTATCTACCTATCTATCTATCTATCTATCTATCTATCTATCTATCTATCTGTCTGTCTGTCTGTCTGTCTGTCTGTCTGTCTGTCTGTCTGTCTGTCTGTCTGTCTGTCTATCATCTATCAATTATCTATCTATCTATCTATCTATCTATCTATCTATCTATCTATCTATCTATCTATCTATCTATCTATCTATCTATCTATCTATCTATCTATCATCTATCATCTACCTATCTATCTACTAGGTCTCGCTATTTTGCCTGGGAATGTTGTCTGGGGTTCCACAGACTCAAGAGATCCCCAGGCTCATCTTCCCAGGTAGGTAGCTGGGATTACAGGCACACACCTCCACACCCAGCTATTTTTTTGAGACTAGGTCTCCCTAGTCTCCCTAGGTTGCCCTGGGCGGGTCTTGAACCTGCAGACTCAAACGATTCCTAGTCTCAGCTGAGCTTTTACTATTTTTATGTACACAAAACATAATAGCCTACACGTAGCCCAGTGTGATATGAATTCTTTAGTCTTTGCCTTTTTCAGCCTGGCAATGCAAGTCACAGATTTTGGCCCCTGGGACACTGCCTCCCCAGTGATGGAGCTCATCATATCTATCATGATTTGGTTTGAAATTTTCCAGCAACTTTAGCTGGATCTCCTTTGTCTTCTAAGATAACTTGTGTGAAGTTGACCATGGTACCAATCTTCTTGTGGCTCAGACATTCCAGCCTTCCCCTGGATAGTGCAGTAGGGAACCCCCACTCTGAAAAAGGGGTTCCCACCGACTCAGTGGGACCCAAACCTGACCAGTCACCACCTGCTGAACCTTCTTGTTCCCCACTAACAGAGTGACAGTATTAATCCCTGCCCAGAGGTGTCCTCTTAGAGGCCATATTCCTCTTGCCAGCAGCTTTCTTCTCAGTGTGGACTGAGTTCAACTGATTGTTACTTCTCTGGTCTCTATTTGTGGATCAGCATAAAAGCTGACTAGCTCTTTGAAACCTGGGTGAGCTGGCTAATGGTGCGAGGCACCTTTAGCCACTTTGAGAGGGTAACCCTTTGCTGCTGCAGCAGGATTTGGGGCAGATATCCTGTCCAATGACAAAATTCTAGGGCCTTTTCCCAAACAGAGGATTTACAGCTTTCTTGTAAAATGGCAGTGACCAAGGCTAAGTTCTTCCACTTGGCCTTCTTTCCTCTCAGCTTCTTTGGCAGCTGCTGGTGAGAGTTCTATCTGACTCTTCACCAACGCTATCATCTCTCTTCATGAAATTCTTGTGACTTCCTGGATCCCTGCCCTTGGCCTGCCTCTGTGGACTTCCCAGTAATCTTCGTGCTTCCTGGATGCCTGATTTGCTGGACTGTTACTTTTTACTCTGGTTGTGGCTCTTCAACTTTTAGAACCCTTTCCCAGCCTTGGTATCTCAGTATAGAATCTTGGTAAGGTTCCCACCTTAGCCACATGGATCTTAACTTTTTTATACCTGATTTCTGCTTCTAGTAATCTCCTAACCCTCACCTTCTGCCTCACCTTCCCATTACCCTTTCTTTTATTTTTACTTTTTTTGAGACTACGTCTCACTATTTTTGCCTAAGGAACCGCAGGCTCACGTTGCCTGGGGTTCCACAGACTCAAGCAATCCCCAGCCTCAGCTTCCTAGGTAGCTGGGATTACAGGTACTCGCCACCACGCCCAGCTATTTTGAGACTAGGTCTTGCTACGGGTCCCTGGCGGGACTTAAACCACAATCTCTGGCCCTGGCTGTGACTTCCTAGGCTGCTGCTTACAGGCATGCACAACCAAGCCTGGCCCATCACCCTTTCTTGACCACACTTATTATTGCTGCGACTTCTCCAGTATGAACATGGATGAAAATTTCAGTTCCCATATAACTTCCATAATGTTCATAGCTGCATTCTATAACTGATCTGCTGAAGGCAGTGATGGTATAGCATACTCATCCTCATGACAACACATGCAAGATAACATGAAATTACAGAAGATCTTTCTTCAGATGGCTATTCTCTTCATCTGTAATATCAATGAAGGCTTCACAATAATATTGCTAGCATTTCATTGGCCTGACCATGACCCACAAATGGAGAATGCTAGTAATTTTCCATGACCAGCTCTGGGCTGAAAAGCATGTTATTAAAAAATACCATTGAAGATATAAAGATTTCTGAAATGGCTCGTATTTTCTGTTCCCCTGATGAAAACCGAATATGCTATTCACATTGCAGACATATATAACTTATTGAACTGTTTCAAGAACACATTGGGATAGAATCATTGACCAAGAAAGAATAGAAAATAAAATCCATTCATTCATCCAGTCATAGATAGGCTGAGAGAGAGCCAAGGTCATAGCAAGGAAGATAATCTGAGGTCCAAGTATAACAAGCGGGGAAAACAGAAATGGAAGGGTGAGCAGTGGTGCAAAAAGTCAGAAGTCACAAGAGCTGGAATGTGGCCTGAAGAATGGGTCAGGGTGAGAAGTTCACAGTTTAGAGCCTGGACAGTGGAAGCACTAAAACTGTTGTGTGGTGTGGAGACCAGCTTGGTTGCTGAGAGCATAGGGACCAATGTGATGACTCAGTGGCTCCTGAATGGGATGATTTACAAATTACCAGAGTTACTCCCTTGCTGTGTCGATTGATGCTTTTCTTACTCAGTTCTTACAGGATCTGGAAACTCATTAAAATAATAACTTAAGACTCTTCCTGGAAGTGGAAAAACTTACCTTGAAAAATTTCAGGGTAGACGTACATGTTGTGCCAATTATCTGCTGGCTAGTGGCACATTTTTGTAAGGATGAATCTATTCTTCAAAAAGCAAAAAAATTAAAACAGTTCTTTCCCACTGCAAATTTAAACTTAAGATAATGTCATAGTGACCCAGTTACAATGGTGCTTCTCAATGCATAATGCTCCATCAATTCATAAAAGTGGACTAAAAATGTCATAATCTAGTATGGGATTTGTTAATTTTATGCAAAAGTCAGTAGAATGTTGAAATCCTCATTGCTGATGGAGCAGTTGGTGGGATGTTGGCCTGTATGAAATGGGTGTCTGGTCTCTTTAGTTGCCCAGCTTTGAGGAAACTGTGTTAGGGAAAGAGAGGAAGCCTCTCTAAGGCTTTGAGGGGAAAACTTCTTCAGAGCAGAACCAAGTTTGGCAAGTCTCTGAGGTCTGGAGTGAAATACAATAAAATTTGCATTTATATAGCACTCCTTATGCTCTTGCTTTATATGTGCTATCCATATTAAATAAAAACACAATTAAGAGTTAGTTCTAAAATACCAGGTCAAACATATCAAACAAAATCAGGAATGGCAATTAGTGCTAGAATACCAGAACAAACAGATGGCTATTGAGTTTGGATTTAAGAAGAGAAATAGGCTGTGTCTGCTGCATATCAATAGAGGAATAATTCTGGAGCTTGGACAGATGAGGGCTGGAGGTTGGGCTACAGAAAGGTGGGGCAGTGGTCAGGCTTATGCAGAGGAATTATTAGAAGTGGTGAAAGATGAGTGTAGCTAAACTCACCAGGCAGGTACCATGTACCAGCACTATACCCTATGCTGAGAACCCAAAGACAACTTGATTCTGTCTTCAAATCACTTGTCCAGTTTGAAGAAATGAAGCATGTATGAAACCTCTGGTGTGACACTCATTATTTGGGGCAGTAGAAGACTTTATTTCAGGTATAAAAATAAACCCATGCTACTCTACCTAAAAGCTAAAAAGAAATTAAATGCAGACCCTTCTCTGTCTCTTGCATGCTCTGAAACCATAAAAGCTCTGGAATTCAAGAATAACTTCTTAAGAAGGAGTTGAAACTTTATCATTTTTAGCTTTATATCGTTGCTGTGGATATTTGTATGAATCACTGCAGAATTATTAATATGTTTGATTGTAGTCTTCTCCCAGACTCAGCTGAGTATATTACACCTACATCTAATCTAATAGGTTATGTGCACTCTATTATTATTTTAAAATCCCGAAAGTTCTGAATTTTGAAGCATATCAGACCCCAAAGTCTGATACATACAGAGTTATCTATTGTACATATGTTTTCTTCCATTTTTTTCACTGTGCATTTTCTTATAATTCAGTATTTGGCTTTGTTCCCAGTTTCCAGTTAAATTTTCCTCATCAGTGTTTTCTTCACCACGTTCTCTAGATATTTATTTATTTATTTATTTATTTATTTATTTATTTATTTATTTATTTATTTATTTATTTATTTATTTATTTATTTATTATTTATGCAGTCATTCATTCATTGATTTATTTATTTGAGACTAGGTCTTGCTATTTTTGCCCATGGAACCACAGGCTCACTTTGCCCGAGCTATCACAGACTCAAGCAGTCCCCAGCCTCAGCTTCCCAGGTAGCTAGGATTACAGGCACGCACCACCACACCCAGCTAGAACTCGAACCACCATCCTTGGTCCCGGCCATGGCTTCCTAGGCTGCCACCTACAGGCATGCGCCACCATGCCTGGCCTAGCTTTTTATTTGTTTGTTTGCTTGTTTTTTTGAATTATTCTTAGGTATTTGATGTGTCTTAATTTTTTTTTAGCTTAGCTTTTTGTTTGTTTCATTTCTAGAACTGGTGGTAAATGTATGATACCACATCTGCATTCGCTTTTTCTTTAACTTCATTTTGTGACTCCATAGTATTGCTTTCCTGCAACTTGTTGACCAAACCTGCCTTGTTTATCTGCATCTTTTCTGAGGCAGTACTCCCCACTGGGCCTCATTCCAGCAGGTTTTAGGAAAGAATTGTAATGTAGAGTGCTGCCTGCTCCCTGCAGGAGAGTGTTTTCAGACCCAGTTTTCATGGGTGGAGGGCACACATCAACATATGCAGGCCTGAGCCATCCTTGTCCTCCCATGTTCAGCTGCTAGCCAGTCTTCTTACCTAATTGTCTTGCTAGTGCCTCATTTTTGACCTTTTCCCCTAAAAAAAACCACACATATGCTTCATGTCTGTGAATGGCTAGAAACTGGTAGGGGAAAGAAAGAGCAAAATTCTTTTGTTTTTTATTTCTATATTAAAAAAAAGAACATTACCTCTTGATGGTTGTAACTGTACATGTACTACTTTAAAACGGGTAATTTATTTATCAAAAGGAAAAGGATTTTATGGCAATCTGGAAAAGGCAAAATTATGAAGATAGAAAAAACAAACAACACCAATAGTTGGGGGTTGTGGTGAGGGAGGCATGAATAGGTGAGCATAGAGGACTTTTTAAAATTTCTTTCTTTTCATATATATTTTTTCTTACATTGTTGCTTACCCTGAAGTTCTCCACCATGACATCATGAACCATCTTCCTGATCCCTTGGAGCACAGAGGACTTTTAAAGCAATGATATTATGCTTTGTGATATTACAAATGGGAGATACATATAGCACATTTGTCAAAATCCATACATTGTATCTCACTAAGATGGACCCTCATTTAAACTTTGGTCTTTGGGTGCTAATGATATGCCATGTATGTTCATTGATTATATCACATGTACCAACCACTTGGGTGGAGACACTGAGTTTGGGGACATATATGGGAACTCTGCTCCCCCACTCAATTTTACTGTGAACCTAAAACTCTTAAAAATGCAGTTTATTGATTAAAAAAAAAAAGAAAGGAGGTTATACTGGACTTGAATGTTTGGGACTTTATATTGGAGGTATGCTTTATGCTAACTATAGTCAGTATAGAATATTTGATTATTTGTGAGAGGAGAGAATAGTGTGCTGCTATCAATACCTCCTCTCTGTCTACTCACCAACTGGGGTTCCTGTTGACTCAGTCCTTCAGGACTAGAGAACCTCAGTCCTCCCTACCCTTCCATAAGAAGAACGCTTGTGCTTAGACTTCTGCAGTGACTTTGAGCACCTCTGTGAACCAGGACCCTGATTTGGCCCACTCCTGGAAGCTTCTAATAGTTTCCTAAATGTGTGACCATTTCTGCTTTTTTCTCTACCATCCTATACAATATCTCCTGATCAAAAGCATTTCCCTGATTTCTTCATCTCCTTTCTTTCCCCTAATACACAATGCTTTTTATATCAAGTCTCATCTCCTTCTCCACTTTAGGAGGACTCCAATTCGCCACCTGTATCTTCTTGCAACTGTCTTTTTCATTCATACTGAATTCCATGTCCCCAAAAACAGACACACATACTTCTGTTTGCCTAATGCTTTTTCAGACTGGAAACCCCAGCATGCTTTTCCCTCCCCACAATTGTTCTCAACACCAGTTTAACCCCTGTGTGGACTTAGCTGATTTTTCTAGTGCCTAGCATCATGCTGTAGATTTTACATGGGATGCTAATCTTTAGGCTTGGTGTTTATGGCTGTGTATGAAAGACCAGTCTTGCATGTAGAAATGAGAATGGCACACCTTGAAGGAACTGTTAATGTGACTTTTGTTGTGTTCCTAGAGCCTAGGCTGGTACCAGTTAATGAAGGGGAGTTGCAGAGATTGACCCTGGATCTTGAACAAACTCTGAAAACTGTGGCTGGGGTATAGATAGCCTCAAGTAGAAGGTTATTTCAAGGCTGCCTTGTTCTAAAGTCTCATGGGGACTCTGTGGCTTCTCCAGATGAATAGGTGCTTTAGGATTTGTGTAGTATGGTGTGAAATACGCCTGAGTTTTGGTCCATTTATATTTGTAGGAAGTGGGTTCTACACTTTCTCTTCTAACTCATGACACTTACAAAGCTCAAGAGGGATGAAAATATGAAGGAATCAAATGAATCAGGGGTCAGCAAATTACACTCTCACACCAAACTTTGTCTTTACCTGTTTTTGTGCAGCTACCAGCTAAGGAAGATTTTTACATTAATTAAAACTGTAAAGAAATTTTGTGATGTTAAGTATACATGAAATTCAGACTTCAATGTCCATAAATAAAGTCTTTTTGGACACAGCCACATGAATTCCTTTGCCTGTTTGTTGTCTGTGGCTGCTTTGCGCTGCCATGTCAATCCTGGGAAGATGATGTTGAATCCTCTGACTGAAATGACCTGTAAAATCAAAATATTAACTCTCTGGCCTTGACAGAAATAACCTGCAGATCACCAATGTGAAGACAAGGCACAGCACATACACAGAAGGCATTCTCTTGACTGCCATGATCATGGAACCCGGCTTTCAGTTTCCCAGAACCAGGGCTCTGGAGTTGCAGATTGACCCAGGGAGGTGGCAGCCACAGAAAACACAATGGGAATAGTGCCCCCTGGAGGAGGCCCTGGGTCAAAGCGGCCACTGTGAAGAAATGCCTACTGCTGAGTGAGGAGATAACTGTGACAACCGCACTCTCTGCCTCTGGACCCTACAGCACATCACGTAACTGTTCTGGAGCCTCAGGTTATCACAGTTGTAAAAGAAGGGACTATCCTCTCACTGGTCTTCACACTTCACACTTCACACTTTGTCTTCTCTGCCTTCTTAGCAATATCTTTTACTCAAATTTTCACATGAACCTTAACACATTAACATTAAGCTGCTTAACACCTTAAGCTGCTTCATGTGGAACGTAAATGCTAGACAGGGCCTCCGCCTGTGGACCCCACTGTTGAAGGGTCAGAAGTCACCAGAAGGCTAAGGTTTCTGTGGGCTCAGGCCCTCCTTCCTGAGGGCAACTGGGCCCACTGTTAAATTGCACTAGTTCTTTTCAGACCCACTGAGCAGCCCCACACAGTCGAGGCCACGTGTTCTGGCCAGATCAACTGGAATTTTCTCTGGAGCTGACTCACCTCAGGGAACCAGGCCTCATCCAGATGCTCTTAATAATAATAAGTGAACACTTGCTGAGCCCTCAGCACGTGACTTTTCTCATTTAATAAAGACAACCTTCCAATGAGGTCATACCAGAATTACTCCCATTTTTACAAATGGAGATGATCTTTCTAGAGAGTCTCGCCTCTATCAGGAGTGTGGAGACTGACATCAAAACCTTCCCTTTTAGAAGAAAGAAGGTGAAGACCTCTTGCCCCTTGGGCTACTTTTTAATCAATAGGTCTGAGGATTTATTTTATAGCTTGCTTGTAGTGTGACTTTGGGTGCTGACTTGCCCTTTCTGAATTCCAGTTTCCTCACCAGTCGAATGGGAGTAATGATAGGATCAATAGTATTGTTGTGTGGATGATTGGGGTAAAACATGTGCCTGGCTTTACTCAGCGCTCAATAGCCATTACCTTCTATTAATATCACCTATTGTCATTCATCACTTCTTGCCTTTTCTTTTAGTCTCAGTGAAGTGTTCCTCTGAACATGAAGCTATGAGTCTTTCGTGTTAACATAGTCTGCCTGGATGGTCTTTAATGTCTTCTCCACTGATTTAATGGAAGTCATTTTTTAAAGATCCAGTTCAAGGCTGCTGTCTGCAGGGGGTCTTACTTTTCCACTTGCCCTAATGGTCAAGATAGCATCTTGTTTTATTGAACTTCTATCGATAATACTCTCATGTTCATTGATTGTTCTCTGTGTGTGTCTTACCTTTTTATCTACACTACTGGCCCCACGGTGGCAGAACAGATATTGGTTACATAGGTCAGTGGAAAAAGCATGGGTTTTTAAATGTGAAAGATCAGTGTTTAAATTCTGAATCTACTGTCAGCTAACTGGGTTCTTAGGCACATTATCTAAACTCACCAAACCTCAGCTCTTTTATCTATAAAGCAGGAATGATTCTTACTTTACAAGTTACTGTGAGGATTAAATGGGATGGCACTGTTGAAAACTCCTCTGGCACACACTTGCTCCCCTTTTTTTGCACCTAAACTGGGGTTTTGCATGCTGCAGTTGTTCTCTAAAAAGCGGTTGGTCAATTGGTAGCTAATGTAAGAAGCAGGGTCTATTTAAAAATTTCTCCAGCTTCCCAGCTAATAAATGTGTCTATCCTAGGGTGACTGAACAACTCTCATATTCCTTTTCTTAAGGGGGTTTACCCTAGGTTCATGACTCTCTAAAGATAGAGTCCAATCTTGTGCTTAATAATCTGATCCTCTAGAAGGAGATAGAGGACCTTGTGTCTTCAGACACAGTTGTGAGTGGGATGCACTCAGGACCCCAGGGTTTTAGAGATGAGGGATGGCACTATCTGGTTCTTGTCCTACAAGTGCTCACAACTGAGCAGTACAGTTATGTTCTGGTAACAATTTGAGGGAGGAGGAGTTTTGGTGCCCTTGGAGGGTTCGAGGCAATAAGCAGATACCACATAGAATGAATGGGAGCACATCTCCAAGGTAGTTCTGGAGAGGGGGGGTCAAAGATTAATGTGTGAGCGTGGGATATTTGGAACTAGAGAGTTTGGTTGTAAGTTTGTGAGCGCAGTGGTTCTAAACTTTTGCTGCACATTGGCACCATCTAGGGAACATATAAACCAAATTAAATAAACAAACAAAAAAGAAACCATGGCAGAATCTGAGCTAAATCAGATTTATTTACTCTGGGGCACTGGAATCTTTGAAATTTCTGTAAAACTTTGTGTGGCGATAAAAAGTAAGAAAAAATTAATTAAAAATAAAGGAAATGTTTTTAAAAGAAAAAAAAAAGAAAAGAAAATGTTGAATACTGTAGCCACTAACTCCATGTAGCTCGTGAGTCCTTGAAACTGCTGAGAATGAGATATTTGGTAATGACCAGAATGTTTTTCCATTTGCCAGTGTGGAAAGATGACCACAGTGGCAAAGCCAACCAGGGAGAGAATCTGAGTTGTTGTGAATTTGCATCCAGGAAAGTCCAGAAGGAATTGTTTGTGCTTTGAATTAAGTATGGGAAGCGGATTTGTCCATGCAGACACATTGCTGTAGAAATAAGCAAGGAGGAGGAAACTGACAGGACTTGACAGTTTAATGGTTTTTAAGAATATGCAAGTTGATGGAAATGGCTTCCACTCCCTCCATCCGCCCTCCTCCAGACTCTGAGATGCCGTAAGTGGCTTGTGAGCTATAAAGTTGAACCCACTCAGAGATGTGGCTTGGTGACTAGACTTGAGATCCTCCATGATACTTGTGGAATATGTGATTAAATTGATAAATGAATGAAGAACAGAACTAGGACCAAAGTAGATAATAGGGATTTGTTCTTAGTGTGGATACAATCATTTTGAAATAAGTTTGTGTGCATTATTAGGCACCATGGCTCCAGGCTATGCACCTTTAGGCCATGGACACTAAAGCTTGACCAGAACACTACCAAATTCTCCTTGCAGCTGAGTTTTGGTGAGAAGAGGTTCAGCCATGGAAGGAAGGAAGGATGCACTTCTAAACTCTGTTTTGGGCAGGATTTGTGTCTTTCAGAGATGTTGGACTAACATCCTTGCTTCTTGTTGATTGAATTCTGACTAGTTTCTTACCATGTGGGCCTTGCCAGCCTGGCAACTTGCTTGAAAAATTGCAAGAGAAGCTTCTAACAAAATGAAAAAAAAAAAAAAAAAAGGAGAATGTTTTATAGTCTATTCATGGAAGTCATATTTCTATGATGTTGCCTTTTTCTTTTGGTGCTTAAATTGATAAATGAATGAAGAACAGAACTAGGATCAAAGTAGATAATAGAGATTTGTTGTTAGTGTGCACACAATCATTTTGAAATAAGTTTGTGTGCGTTATTAGGCACCAAATTACTCAACAGGAGAGGATTATCAAGGCTATGATTTTCAGTTGGTGGAGATCATTTGAGTTGATTAGAACCTGTCTTCCATGACCTAGGTGGTAGAAGGAATGTAAGCTGGAACTGTCAACAGTGGAGGATAAGCAAATTCTAGCAAAGTGGAAGAGGTTTTGATGAGAATGGATAAGGCAAAAATGAGCTGTATGGCAAGCAAGACTGAGCACCTCAAGGAAACTTCAATCTCAGAAGCAGGCAGCTTCCTCTTGGCTGGGCAGTGAAGGACTAAGAGCACCTTGGCTCCTGGCTCTTAGCCCCCAAGGACCTGGTTAGAGGTTGTATCCCAAGGGATGAGCTATTCTCTGCCTGCTTGTCTTTCTTGTGTTTCCTTGCAGCCCAGTCACTGTTGGACCAAGAGCAATGCTTAGTAGAGGCTGAAGGGCACAGAAAGGGTTTGTCCTCTCAGGGCCACAGAGTAACTCCAGCACCTCAGGTTGGATTGGGACCTAAAGGCATTTGAGTTCTACCAGCAGTGAGGCTAACCCCTCTATCTAACTCAGTGGGATTAAGCACTCCAAGCTGAGTGTCCTCTGTCCTGCTCCCAGCAGAACTTGACTCTTTTTATAGAAATTAAATCTATTTTTCTCTACTTTCCTTTGGTCTTTATTTTCTTTCAGAGAAAATCAGTTCTCTCTTGCACAGGACTGTCTGGCAGAGGGAGATATCTGCTTGTGTTGGATCTCTGTCCTGGTTAAATTTTAAAGGCTGGTGCTCAGTGCTGTACACTGTGTTTTAGATGCGATCTGTTCAGAGCAGATGTTGGAGGGACTCCTCCCTCCTCCACAATCTACCCTTCTATTAACTTGCTCCAGGAGCTGCCGAACTCCCTACTCTCTTTAGTTGGTTACTAATTCTATCAGTTGAAATCTCCAATCAATAAGCTACTCAAGTTATTTTCAGCTGAGCCAAATATCCTCTTTCCAGTACCTGGGGGGTTTGTTTACTTTGTTTTAGGGGAGGAACAAGAAGAAAATTTGACTACCCTGCATCCCCAAGGATGGACAGAACCCTGTAATCCCAGGCTTAAGAAAAGACTTTGTCTTGCAATTTTGTTGCCTGGGTGTCCATAAGAGCAGTATTAACAATAATTAAAGCAAAAATACATATGGAACCATCCAGGGGATGATGAATCTAAAGGGTAGTAAGAGCAACTAATAGTGACTCAATAGTTTACACTACCTTTCCGTTCTGATCTCATTTACACTTCAGAATAATGCTATGAAGAATCCTTTGATAATATACACAATGTAGAGATTCAGAAACCAACTTTTAGAGATTGCCCAATGCAACGTGACTGTCAAGTGGAAGATCTGGAACAAGAACCATGATATTTTGCCTCCAAATTCTGTACACTTTCCTCTGCACAGCTCTTTCCTCCATAAGACAGATTCCGGTGTGTTATGTAGAGTTTTCACTCCTGGCATAGGTGTACAGGAGTTGAAAGACTTGTGCTCAAGACTTGCCTTCTATACTCAAGAAGATCATACACCAAACCACTAGGAAAGAATGGACTGCAGGCTCAGACACTATTGGATTTTAAGTTGATGTAACAAACCTTCACTGCTATGCAGATTTGGAGATGTACAAGTTAGTGGAAAATATTTCACGGGTGAAATTTCACTAGCTTCTATTAATTCCTGAGTGATTTAGTACAATTAAGAAATTAATAATTTTCACAGGAGGGTGACAAAAACTTGTAGGGGAGTTGCAGTATCATTTATGTCCACCAGATGATGCCACTATTCAGTGGAATTCCAGAGAGTTTTGTTTGGGTATATATGTACTGTGCGGTATGTTTGAGATAATGACTGGAAAGATATTTTTTCTGGTTCGGACATTAATGATCTTCTTACTTCTTTATATGGAGTTTATGCACATTGACAATAGAGATTCTGATAGCAAATGACAAGCTACTGTATGTTGACTCCTTGTCATTACTAGTCTCAGCAACTTTTAATGTTTGCTCTGTGGGAAACCAGTGACCGTGGAATGAATAAGCAGCAGAGAGTCACCCCTGGAAGCCACATCTGTGAGGGAGGACTCCCACCTTGGAGGTGAATTATTTTTATTCTGTTAAACATTTGCTCTCACTATATGCAAATATATTCCCTACAGCCAATCTTGCTAAACAACAGCTCTGGCCCAGTGGAAAAGCCAGTATGGACAGCCTCACGTAATTATATTCAGCATTAATTAATGAACTGTGGGTTCCATCCTAATGTGTTGATACTTAGTAATATTTGATAATGAAAGAGAACAGAGTCTTTGAAGTCAAGATGTTCTGGTATTGCAGGGTATTTTTAACGATGAACATTCATTATTTTGTTTGACAAATTGGCCTGCTTTGGAATATTAAACACCCAGTCTTTAGAAGGTGAAGAAGATGAAAGCAACTACATCTGTTGTACACACCGAGGCTATTTCCCAAGAAATCCAAAGCTCTTGCCTCATATTATCTAAGACATTTCACTTCCTTGAACACAGCCTGTGTGCCTGATTCAGATTGGAATTTTGTATTAGCCTGTTGTTCCACTCAACTGCTCTACTCCCATGACCTATGTGGCCACTGTGGGCCAGAGGACTAAGATGCTGTTGGAAATACCCTCAAGGAAAGCCAACCGGGGAGAGTGTCCTCTGTTTCTCTATTGTTTGCTCCAGGACCTGGGAAACTCGTGCTGCTTTTTCATGTCCTTGTGAGAAGATCAACTCTGGCAGTGGTCAAAATAGGATTTAAATGTAATTATTTGTTTTTCTTTTTTTTATTATATAAATAATATACATATTTCACATCATTGTAATCCCCAGGGTTTAAATGTATTTATTAATCAACAATGAGATGATAGCCCAAATCCCTTCAGAATTATTGTGTTTTAGACACTATGCACACTGCTAAAGATGCATTATTTTATTAAACTTTTTTTTTTTGAGACTAGGTCTTGCTATTTTTGCCTGTGGAACCGCAGGCTCTCGTTGCCCGGGGTACCACAGACTCGAGCAATTCCCAGCCTCAGCTTCCCAGGTAGCTGGGATGACAGGCGTGCGCCACTACGCCCAGCTATTTTTTGGAACTAAGTCTCGCTACGAGCCCCAGGTGGGACTCGAACCGCGATCCCTAGCCCCAGCCGCTTCATAGGCTGAAGCTTACAAGCACGAGCCACCGTGCCCGGCCTATTTTATTAAACTTTTACAATGACCCGTGAGTTGTCTGTAGACCCCAAACCCACCCCTGTCCCTTCCAGGCACAGTTTTGAATTCATAATTTCCATTCTGTTCTGAGTGACCATGCATTGGGGGAAGGCGGATTTTGAGCACTTGGACTGATTCATGCTTGGCCAAAGGCCAAGCTGGTGCTAGGAATCTTGTCCTGGTTGCTAGTGTCTGGTTTGGGAGTGAGTATGAGGTCAGTACTGCTACATGTTGGCTTGAGCTCCACATAAAGTTACAGCATCTACAGGGTCACCACCCTAGACATATACCAATTAATGAGAGTACTTAACTATGAAGATGCTGGCCGTCCTGCATGGAGAACAAAGCAGCTCTGTCTCACAGAGCTTTATGTGAAGATTATCATATTCTACACTTTGCATTGCAGTAGCCACTGGTCTTATGCATTGGGTTCTTAAAATATGGGCATTGGACTGAAGGATTAAATTTTTAACTTTACTTAAATTAATTGAAAATTGAATTTAAAGAGCCCTCTGTTGCTTATGGTGGCCATGTTGGCCCATGCAGTTCTGGAGCATAAGGGCCTATGGATACCACCTGCTGAGGACACACTTGGGGAGCAGGCATGTGCACTGTCCCTGCCAACAGCAAGGTGCTAGGTGCCAGTCAGGCACGTCTTGTTTGAGGAAGAGGTGCCTTCTTGCAGTTTGCATAGAGGTGAAGTATAGACTGATGGCAGCCATGAATATGGTCCTTGTCCAGACAATGAGATGGGAGGAGAACACTGCTGGGGACTTGTGGCATAACTTCCTTTTTCCAATTCAAATAAGCCACACCAGAGGAAACACCCTTCCCCTTCTTTCCCACTTCCTGTTGCCATTATCTAGGCAAAGTATCCGGAACTGCAACAGCCTTGGTGCTAATCCCCCAAGATAAAGTAATTGCAGGGAACTGAACCAGCACACTCCTGGGTGGGTCTTAGAGGCTGCCTGATTTTGGATTTCTTGTCATGTAAAACGAAAAAAAATATGTTGACTAAAATATTGCATTAGGATTCTCCATTACTTGTAGCTGAAAGCAGCTTACCAGATCCAGGAGTCTATTTTGTTGGTCTCATCTTACAGTGCAGGGAGACACTTGGTCAGATGACCGTGGAGGGAGCGAAAGAGGAGCTATGGCAGCAAGCCTAAGGGACCCATCTTGGGAGATCCTGAAAAGAGCAGTTCCCTGCCTGGACTGGATGTGTATGCAGGGTTGTATAAAGGGTGTGAGAGGTTGGGGAGGATGGCAACTGACCTGACCTTTCTTTCTGCTTCTGAGTTATTCTCTCTTTGGCACATGACACTCATCCGATTACCTTCAGTGTCCCATGTGGAGAGGATTCATTCAGGGAAGGTTCCAGATGTTCATTTTTGGATGTTCAAAGGTAGCTTGAATTGAAAACTGAGCCCAAGATTTGCTCTTTGGTGGGATAGGAAATTAAGCTGGGGTTTCATTCAAAACAGTGGTGAGCATTTGAGAGATGTTAAACAGAGCACTTTCCTTAGAAGTTCTGGACTGTTTGAGAATAGACATGGGCACCCAAAAAGGATCCATCAGGAAGTTTCAGGAAGAGGCTTCCATCAGGAAGAAGTTTGGATCTCCCCATCACTCACATGACTGATTCTGTGAGCAGACTGGAAGGGGAGTTGAGGATGGTGTTGCAGAAGGTAGTCAACCTGTTTCCTTCAAGCCTTCCCTCCTTGAGAGTGCAAGGTCCTGTCCCTTCCTAGAACTGAGGTTCCACAAACGCTTCTCCAGCCTCTCACACAGTGTCCACATGTTGCCTAGAAGGCCCTAAAGAGAGGTTCCCACCTGACCTGGAGCTCATTCTGGGGCAGATGAAAGATGCTTTCTGTGGGTCACCTGTGCTTTTCCAGATTTCCCACAACCCTTCCCCACCCTTTCCCCTGTGGCACCACCTCAGCTAAGAAAGTGGGCAAAGTAGCTGGGCGTGGTGGCGCGTGCCTGTAGTCCAAGCGCTGGGAGGCAAGAGGCCTGGGGTCGCTTGAGTTCACAGGTTTGAGACTACCCTGAACAGCATAGCGTGACTTGGTCTCGAAAAAGCAGTAGGGTACGGTGACATGTGCTTGTAATCCCACTACCTGGGAGGCTGAGGCTAGGGATTGCTTGGGTCCATGGGATCAGGACTACCCCAGGCAACATAGCAAGACTTAGTCTAAAAAAAGAGAAAAGAAAAAGAAAAAAAAAAAAAAAGAAAATGGGCAAAGTGGCTGTACCTTAACCCCAACCAGTGTTTAAACTTATCACAAGACTCAGGAATGTTTCTTCAACTGTAGAATCTGGAAAAAAAAATCCACAAGAGTAATAGGAGGATTAAATGTGCTAAGATATGTAAAAATATTTAGAATAATGTCTGGATGTTCCAATGCTGCTGTTGTCCTTCTTCCCCTTTCTCTTCTTTCTCATCTTTCTCCCCCCCCGCACCTCCTCCTGATTATTATTGCAAGAGCACCAAACACAGAAGTGATGTGCACCCATTAAGGACCCAACGCAGATGATCCATTTCTACCTCCTTAAAAAACCCATAGGAATGACTGCAGGAATTCTTTTCAGATGCCCTTTTCTGCCCTGGAGCTGGAAAAGGACCCTGCTCCTGTGTTAGTAGTTGCCTTTGTGTAATCTCCTGTCTGAGCAATTGTCTCTCAACATGCTATTTAGAATGCCTATACTGTACACTTAAAGAATGTCTTGTAATCATGCTATGCTGGCAATCACTACACTCGCCAGCAATTATCACCGAATCACAGGCTGGAAGGAAGGACAGATGTCATTAAGTCCAACCTCTGTACCCCCCAGCTCAACCAACAGGCTCAGATACAAGTCTTTTCTTGCTAATGAGGCTTTTCTGGGGAAATTTCTTTTAAAAAATATCACTTGAACCTGATGACTTCCTGAGAGTATATCCAGTCCATACTTAACTGGCCACTGCTTTGAATTAAACCCCCAGCTTAGTTTCCTGTTGCACATGGACTTTGGGTCACCTTGTTCCACCCTGGGGTCCTGGCCTTGGCATTAGGGCCTTGCAAGGACAACAATCTTCAGGAACCCCTTGGGCAATAGGCCTGGAGCTATCTGTGTCCAGGAGACAGTGTGTGTCCCTCTAGTGAGAGGAGACAGAGGGGTCATTTCTAAATCCTGTGACCCAGGGGTGAAGTTCTTGTGCTGAATTCAGGACCTGAAGGCATTTGTTCAATCAGTTTAACCTCCTCCCCAGTGTAACCTCTAGCTAATGGCAGATTCCGGGCAACATCCCTTCTGACATCCACCCCAGGCCGAGGTCCCTCATTCTTGGGGTTCATTTCAGCTGTTTCCATAGTGACAGCCACTTGTTGAGTTTTGAATCTCCCATCAAGGTCCTTGCAATTAGCCAGCTAAGCCACAATCACCAGGCATATGTGCCAGGTTAACAAGACAGTCTGCTTTATATTCTCCTTCCCTTTTTTGTCTGCCTTCAGTTGGGGGCAGCCTCACAAAAGAAAGGGCCTTTTGGCTTTCAAAATTCTTATGCCTCTGCTAAATATCCCAGGTGCTCGTTTGGACTGAACTGGTCTCTGGGCAGCCTTGAGTGGCCATGGCAACAGAAACAGGCCGAAGGCTTCTTTTTATTTGCATGTTGTCTGTTTTGGGACGGATACTCTTGCCTCCTTATTTTAAAAGTAGGGTGATCAGGATGAAAGCCATTCCATCATGTAACTCAGTGTCCATAAAAGGTTGGCATGAAAGTCATTTTTCCTTTTCTGAGACTCCGCTGTGATCCTCTGTGGCACTGAGCAGAGAAGCCTGGGCTTGGTGAACTCCCACTGCCCTAGCGCTGCCTAAATGTACGAACTGGACTAGGCTACCATCTCCCCAGGGTGTGTTTAGTCAAATAGGTGTAAGCCAAGACCTGCAAAAAGTATTAGTGATTCAAGCAAATGCTGATCCCCACAAGAACAAGGAAAAGACAGAAATCCGATAAGAGGATCAGGAGATCAAAGCCCTCGCTGCCATCCACTCTCCCTTCTTAGTGACTTAAATGGAAGTCCTTCCCATCCTCCTGTCTGCAGCACAGTTCCCGCACACCTCTGCAAGATTGTTTCTGTCTTTTGCTAATTGCGTTGCAAGTTTTTTATTGGTTGTTGCTGTTGAGCATTTGGGAGAATCTCTAAAGCAAAATCCTCTGATCTGCAAGGATTTGCCGTTTTGTGTGTGGTTAGAACTTCAGTAAGGGCATGCTGAAGGGTGGCATTCTTCTCTTTTCGGAGTCACTAGGTACAAGTAGGAGCTGACCGGGATGCAGAAGAGAAGGGCTTGACCTTCAGAAGAATGCCTGAAAGCCCTGCCTGTCTGGTTTCATCATGGGTTTTAACTGAGTACTTGAAAGGGGAAAACAGAGGAACATAATGATCCAGAGCCTAAGGCTCTTGGCTGCAAATGTACCAAATACTTGAACAAATGAACACAAAAATCAAGGGCAGTTTTAAAGCAGCATCACAGTACAGATCTATTTTAAAGGCAAGCAAAAGAAAAGAAGGGGGAATTATCTAAATTAAAAGGAAATGTTTCTAATTGCAAACAAGAAAATGGAAAACGTAATGATGGAATAAAGAAGCCCATCATCAGACTGTGACTGGAGCCAGCAGGCCTTGTCGGCAGCCTTGGCACACGAAGGGACCTGGGGATGCTCCAAGGCCTTCTGGGCTTTTGGGAAAGTGGCTCTTAAGCAGATTGGGTTGGATGACCCACTCCTGCCTGGAGTTGTCCTCCAAGGGCCAGAGGCTGCAGACGTTGGGATTGAATTCTTAGAGAAGTGTTTAGTTCTAGGGTTTCCAGGGGATCTCCATCATTAAGGAATCCCTCTGTTTCAACATAATTCAAGTTGGCTCAAGCCATAAGGAAATATATTGACTTGCCTAACAGGACAGCTCAGACATAAGATGAGGGTAGGCTGGTTGGGTGCAGGGGTTCAATGATACCGATACCACCAAGAATAGATTCTTTCTCTCATCCTGCTTGGCCTCCAGTGTTAGCAGACTTAGTCCAAACCTGGCTTCACTCCTGGTAGCAAAATGGTTGCCAACTGCCTTCAGGGAAATGTGCTTCCAGAGAGTCAGTGAGATTATGTCTTTCCTTCAAACTTCAAACCAGTTTTGCATCTTCCCAGTTCACTGTAGACCACTTTTCTGGTGCCCGGATGTACTTGTGCAATCACTTTGGCTAAGGAAAGACAGAAACTGATTGATTTAGGCTTTGCTTTTTACCCATCTCTGCAGCCATCACTGGGTAAGGGGGCTGGAATTCTGTTTCTATATTTAGGCCAACAGGGCTTCCCCTGGAGATAGGGGCCCACTCTACTGCAAATATAGGGGCTTTGCCACCAGGAAGACTTTGAGGGAATGCAAAGAAAAACATGGGTGCTGTAACAGGGAACCAAGGGGAGGGTCTGGATGTTGATGGAGCATGTGTCTTCTTGGGTACTGATATTTTAGGAGAGAGAAGGAACAAGTAACAAAGTGGAGATATACCTGAACCCTAAGAAGAGTGGGTAGGGCACGACTAGGATGCTCTGTCTATTAATTTCATAGGTAAACTCTAATTTCTGGCTACATTCATTTGTTTTCTTTCTCACCTTCCCCCAAGAGGAATCAGCATAGCCTAGTGTTTAAGGACGTGAATCCCCCAATATAGGTACATCTACCTATTGATCAGCTGTTCCACTTGAACCAAGTTACTTAACATCTGGGGTCTTCAATTTCCTTATCTGTGAAATGGGGATATAAGCACCTCTCTCAGAGGTTTGTGAGGATTAAGAGTGAAGAAACTTAAAGTACTTTGATCGTGCCTGATACAAAGTGGGTCCTCAATGAATGTTAAGCTATTTTTCCATAAGAGAAATATGTTTGTTATATGTAGCATCTGACCAAGGAAGTTCTAGTTTTTCCAGGGGACCTGACTTATTTATCTTTGCGTAAGTCCCAGTACAGCACCTTCTCAATATGTCCATGCCAAATGCCTAAGTATTTGAATAAATGATAGCTATTCAGTGATTTAGGAGACCCTGAAATGACCAGTGTGGTTGGACTGTAAGGCTGACACTACCAAATAATCTCTAGTATAAGTCAGGTACTTTTGGTTTCTTTATTCCAAACTTTTGGTTTGGTGACTGTTGTGAAGGCAATTTGGCACTAGGTCCCAGCCTACAGAGCTCCTTTTGTGTCTCTGTTGTTCTCAATCTTCTGTCAGGCTTTGCCCACTTGCAGCCTTTGATTATACTGTTTACTTACTCAGAATGTTCCCTGATGTCCTCTTTCCATCCAAGTTCTACCATATTGCAAGTACCAGATCAAGCTCAACTACTGTCCTGAGCCTAGTGATCCCAACATGGTCCCTCTTTTCTGAGCTTCTCTGGTACTTGGAAGTATTATCGTGTGTCACAAGGCCATACTGGTGGCCTGTTCTCACTTCAGTCTCAGAGGCAAGTTCTGTGCAAGCATCAACTAAAGTTCAAGACATCTCTCCCTCCTCTACGATGTGCTTACTGCACCAGTAAGCAGAGCTTGGAGGTACAGGGAAGTTAAAACCCTGGGGATCAAATAAAAACTGAAATGGGGCCAACCATGGCCCAAAATCAAGCTACCATGTGGTACTGGGGAGAGAGAGGCATTGCAGCACACCAGAATATAGCATACAGTACCTAGTGCATAGTGGATAGTACACAGTGCATAGTGCACGGTACATACACAGTACTTTCTCTAAGAGACACAACAGACATATATGTCACTAGCATAGATTAATAGTAAAATATAGAAAAATAGCTGGGAAGTAATAAGTTTGAACATTTATTACTTTTTCAAGATAATCTATTTAATTGTAAGTTTGTATAGTTTAATTTTTAATAAAAGTTATGTTGGCAGCTGATTTGCAAAATCCCTAAAATCTAGTAGTCAGCCCTGAGAGGTGAGTGTGGTGGCTTGGAAGGGAAATAAAAAAAACTTTTACCATTGAATTTATCATCCAAGCTTGTCTCAGAAGGCAGGAGGTGAGTCATTTTTAAAAACCGAGAGCCACTATCAGTAGATAGGAAGGAATGTTCTTTAAGGCAGTGCAGCCCCATGGAGCAAACTTGTCAGTTATTCAGCTAGATATTGTCCAGTGAGGGAGCCACTAGCCACATGTTGACTCTTGAAGAGTTTAAAATATGACTAAAGAACTGAATGTAATCTTTATTTCATTTGAAGGAACAGCTACAGTACATAGTCATAATGCATAGTGTATATAGTACATAGTACATAGTGCTATGTAATATGAATTCACATTGCAGCATGTGGTCAGTGTCTAGCGTATTGAACAGTGTATCTTATATTTTGATAAATAATTTAATGATTCCCTTTTTTTTTTTTTGAGAGTAGGTCTCGCTATTTTTGCCTGGGGAACCACAGGCTCGTGTTGCCCGGGCTACCACAGACTCAAGCAATCCCCAGACTCAGCTTCCCAGGTAGTTGGGATTACAGGTGTGTGCCACCATGCCCAGTTATTTTTTTGGAACTAGGTCTAAGCTATGTTGCCCCGGGTGGGACTCGAACTGCAATCCCCAGTCCCAGCCATGCTCCATAGGCAGACGCTTACAGGCAGGCACCACTGTGCCTGACTCTAATGGCTCTTGATTATAAAGTCGCATGTCAGTTCCTGGGCTTGCACTAGAGAGTGGTCTATTCACTTTGCCCTCTTTCTCTCAGCTTCCTTCACTTAGTGCCACTGGGCTTTTTCTCAGCTCTAACACATGTGCTCAACTGGTTCTCACATCAGGCCTTTGAATGTGAAGTTCTTACTTCACATCCTTATTAATTTCCTTATGTGCCTCTCATGGGTTTAACCCATGGGTGCTTGTGAGCTATTGTTCTCTTCAGTGTTTGGGGGTAGCTTGGCAAGGCCTGGTGGGGTTAGAGCTTCCAGGTGAGTCACCTTCAGACTCAGGTTGATCTATTTGGGGTCCCTCAGGAAGTGTGCTAAGAGGAGCAAGTCTGACAACTGTCCTATGGGCCCCTGACAGAGGACTCCAGCACATCTGTGCTCAAAGGGCCTTGTACAGTACACTCTACGCCTCATGAACTGGCCCACCATGAGGACTCTGACCTCAACTGTCAGCCAGAGTGTGTGAACGATGTGGGCAAAGGGTCCTGGCTTCCAGTTTCCAGCTCCTGGGGAGATCTTGTATAACTCTGAAGGGTGGGAAACCAAGGGGTAGGTAAGGGGAGCCCAGGGGCTTCTGGTGAGGACAGCTCCAGAGGGAATCCCAAGCCTTCCTCTTACATAGTTCAGATTCTTCTGCCTACTTGTGGCAGGTCAATCCTTGTGAGTCCAAGGTAACTTGCTGGTTAATTGCTTTAGCCACTTATGTACTTTTTACAAGTTGAGGTTTTTATTATTATTTTAAAATTCTGTCTATGAAAAGATCTGATTGAATTAGAAATCCACTTCTTCCCTCAGCCCAGCCTCAGTCTCCCAGATAGCTGGGATTACAGGTGCCAGCCACTGCGCCTTTTTTGAGACCAGGCTGCTTTTTTGAGACCAGGCCTTGCTATGTTGCCCGGGGTAGTATTGAACCTGAGAAATAAAGCGATCCTTGCTCTCTTGCCTTCCATTGCTTGAATTACAGGCACATGCCACCACGTCTGGCTAATAACTGGCATTTTCTTAGTGTAATATATAAAGTTAAAAAGTGACTTCCCCCACGAGATACTGTTTGACTGTCGCCTCCGTCAATCTCTTAGCGTTATACGAAGTCAATATTTTCTGTCTTTATGTGCCAGCTCATGAAAAAGGTTAGGCAACAGTGTTCAGGGAAACTTCCACCTTCCAGTCTGTGTCTCTAACTCTGCCTCCTTTGTTACTCATGTCCTCCCTGCTTCTGGACACCCCCAGCCAGCAGCTCTAGCTTCTGCCCTGCTTTGACAGGCAGGATATGTGACAGGCAGTGCTTTCGTGTAGGTCCACTTGATGCTCTTGTTCTGTACTCGCATAGCTTTTCCTCCCAGAGAGGTTGTACGCTCTAAAGTGTACTATCTGGGGACTTCACTACTTTTGAATAATTCATTTCCTTAAAAACTCTCCAAATTCACAAGATTCAAAACTAATTTACGTAAAATGAAGTGCAATTAATTTTCTGTTGATCTTCCTATCAGAAGGTTAATATAAAATCTTAATCACTGAATTAGCCCTCTATTAATGTATTTCTGCTTTCTTGTCTGCCCTTAGAGTGCTTGTGTGCAGTTTTACCTATTTTGCCAGGGGCAGTTACTTGCCTTGGGGAGGATTAGGATTATTACACAGAAATGCAAAAAGAAAGGAGGAATCAATGTGTTAAGTGTTTGATATTCCAAAGTAGGATGTTTGTGTCCACAGCAAGACTATTGAAAAAGCAGACTTTGAAATAGAGGAAGTGTTTTATAAGTTTCTTAAGCTTCCTTTAATGCTGCAAAAGCTAGGAGACTTGAATGTTAGGCTTTTCTTTAAGCCAAGGCTATGATGAATGTGGGGATTAGAAGAAGCTGTTGTCTTTCAGTCCTGAGACTGTAGGAAGAAGCTAATGTCAGAGGATGTAAACACAAGACACAAGTCTTGACTTTTCTCCCTGGATCAGTGTCCCAGGATGTGGGGCTAGTTTTACATGGTGAGAGATGGAAGCTAAAGGTTGAGGAGGATTATTCTTTGTTTCTCATTTTGAGATCTCTTGAAGATAAATTAAGTAATAAGATCACATTCATAGATTCCAGTTTTAGGGGGGGACACTGCCTTACTGCTAAAAGATTGAAGGTATCTTAAAAATATTGAATATGAAAGGACTTTAGAAATATGCTGTAAAGGGCATTTATTAAAGGGAACAGAGACCATCATTAAATGTGGTTCCTTTAGTTTAAATTCTACTGGAAATTTAAGGACTTTTTTGTGGTATTTCATTTGTCTAAAATTAGTTTTTACCTAACTTTATCAATGTGAGGTTCCTGAAGGCTTTTGTGTGGAAAGCTAATATAATGCAGTTCAGTTTTAAAACTTTTTGGGAAAAAACTTAGAGAATTTAGATGTACATAATGTTGTCCAATACGGTAGCCACTAGCCAAGAAAGGTTATTTCTATTTAAATTTGAATTAATTAAATGTAAATAAAAATAAAAATTTAATTCTTCTGCTAGCCACATTTTATTTATTTTATATAATTAAATTTATTTTTAAAAATTGATTGCATACACACACATATATATTTTTTACATCATTGTCTCCCCGAGGTTCTCCCACCACTTTGTCATCGGTGAATCATCATCTTAGTCTCTTGTGTCCACCTTTCTTCTGATTTTTACCAACCCCCCCCAGCTCTGTGCTTCAGTTCTGCTGACAGTTTGTTAATTTTAAGTTTTATTTGTCCTTTTGTTTGTTTGTTTTCCCTATATCCTGCATATAGGTGGATCATCCAGTATTTCTCTTTTTCTTTTTGGCTTATTTCTACTAACATGATTCCTTCTAGGGCCATCCATGTTATCACAAATGCATCAAATTTATCTCTTTTGATTGATGAACAATACTCCACTGTGTACATATATCATAACTTTCTGGTCCATTTGTCTGTTTTGGGACATTTGGGCTGTTTCTATATTCTGGCTAACCACATTTTATATACTCAGTGGCTGTAGGTGGGTCATGGCTATGGAAATAGACTGAAATTTTCACCATTACAGAAAGTTCTCTTGGGAAGATTGTAGAGGAATATATAGATGGAACTTTTGAGTAGGTATTGTTTTATAAATAAATCAATATTGAACTTGTTTTGTGAGAGTGCATAAAGATATAACATTTTATATAAATGTAGGAAATATTTGTAACATTTTAGAAGATAATCTTAACCCTTGAATAACTTTTAAATATAACCATAAATAAGATGCTTGATAAAAATTAAATTAAACATTAAAAGAAAATCTTCCCCATCTACCTAAACAGCATATACAAAAATTTACTTAAAGAAGAATCAAAGACCTAAAGATCTAGCCAGGTGTGGTGGTGTGTGCCTGTAATCCAAGCCACAGGGAGGCTGAGGCTAGGAATCACTTGAGTCTGCAGGTTCAAGACAGCCCAGGGCAACATAGTGAGACTTAGTCTCTAAAAAAAAAAAAAAAAAAAAAAAAAAAAAAAAAAAAAAAAAAAAAAAAAAAAAAAAAAAAAAAAGTAAGATCTTAAATAAATAAAAAATGTAAGACCTTAAACTATTTTTTTTTTTTTTTGAGAGTAGGTCTTGCTATTTTTGCCCGTGGAACTGCAGGCTCCTGTTGCCCGGTGTACCACAGACTCAAGCAATCCCCAGCCTCAGCTTCCCAGGTAGCTGGGATTTCAGGTGCGCGCCACCACACCAAGCTATTTTTTTGGAACTAGGTCTCGCTACGGGCCCCAGGCAGGACTCGAACTGCGATCCCTAGCCCTGGCCGCTTCATAGGCTGAAGCTTACAGGCACAAGCCACCGTGCTCGGCTCTATTTTCTAATATTCTTAGAAAAAACCATAGGTAAAAAGAAGATTCATGATGTTGGCTTTTGCAGTGATTTCATGGATATGACATCAAAAGGGTAGGCAATAAAAGAAAAGAATAGGTAAATTGAGCTTCGTCAAAGTTTAAAACTTTTGATGCTCTCTTTTATATAAAGGATATAGGGAAAAACAAACAAAGGGATAAGAAAAATTAGAAACAGCCAACAGAACTGAACAATAGAGTGGGGGGGGAGGGAAGAAAAAGGGGAGGCAGAGGGCACACAAGATTAAGATAGTTAATGGGTGTAAGAAAATGGGACAACCCTATTATACAATAATGTAATACATATATTGCATTAAGGTACACAATAATGTAATATACATATTACATTATTTTGCAAAAAATAAAATTAATAATAAAATAAAATAGATCTGGATGTATTGTAAAAAAAAGTTTAAAACTTTTATACAAACAAGGACAGCACCAAGAAAGAAAGCTATAGACCAATTTCCCTAATGAACACAGATGCAAAAATATTAAACAAAATACTAGC
The DNA here is from genome assembly GCA_004024945.1 of Uropsilus gracilis. Lineage (NCBI taxonomy): Eukaryota > Metazoa > Chordata > Mammalia > Eulipotyphla > Talpidae > Uropsilus > Uropsilus gracilis. The sequence goes on from PVHY01015833.1 coordinate 34,986, forward strand.
AAATCGAATCCAACGATGCATAAAAAGCATTATTCACCATGACCAAGTGGGATTTATCCCAGGGGCACAAGGATGGTTCAACATCCAGAAATCAATTAACATAATCCACCATATCAATAAGAAGAAAAACAAAA
>PVHY01015834.1:0-35142 GCA_004024945.1 Uropsilus gracilis
CTGAACACCTTATTGTCTGTTACAACCCACCTCACGGGGTCAGGGGTCCAAGAAAGGACCCTATTCCTGCTGCCAATGTAATCAGAGAGAAGCTACGGATTTCACTCCAATACTGAAAGCACCAAAACCTTCCTGATCCATGCAAAGACAGCCCTAAAAGAATAAAGACGTTTGCAACACAGTCCTCACAAGTTAGGTGACTAGAGCCTCTTCCCCACCACATAATGGCAAGGCAGAAGATTCTAACTTGGTTTGACTCCGTGTAAGTCACAACTTCTGTTAAATTGAATCTAAAATATATCCTTTGCCAGGCTGCTGGAGGGGACAACTATAGAAAAAGACCAGGTACTGAATACATAGAAATTGCTTATTATCCTTAGTGTTCATTATAAAACCACCACTAATAACCGGAATTACTGTTCCTGCACACAGGTCTCAGGCTATAGTCTTCACTCCACTCAAATGCTATTTCTAGAAATGCTTCACTGCAAAGCTGACATCCACCCCCACTGCCTTGCTTGTGGGCAAGCTATAAACCTAAATTACAGAGCACTAACTGAGGAAGACAGGCTACCCAACACTGTCCCCCACCTAGCAGGGGATCCTCTGTTTGGACTTTCCAATGCTGTGCGTGTAGCCTGCCTCTGGCTCTTGCTCCTGGGTACCCCCCATCCAACCCCAGAGCCTACTCACATGCTAAAGTGCAGGCCTCACAGCAAACGGTTGTTATAAATAATACATACTATCCAGATCTGGGCAGTTCAAGGGCCTCTTCGGTTTCTTCTGCAGTCAAACTGAATTATTTAATTCTTAGCATGCTGCATATGCATAAAATGCCTGCACATGAAAAGCACCTGAACAGCATTGTGACTTAGCAGTTCACTATAGAACTGGTGGGGGGGGGGGCATTTCAGAAAATGTGGAATAGTTGCAGTTTTTCAATTATCACATTTTTAATTAAAATGAGTAGATTCTTGATGAGTCTAATGCTATAAAACTTTATTTATTTATTCATTTATTTACTTTTGAGACTAAGTCTCGCTATTTTTGCCTGTGGAACCACAGGCTCATGTTGCCCAGGGTACCACAGACTCAAGCAACCCAGCCTCAGCTTCCCAGGTAACTGGGATAACAGGTGTGTGCCACCAAGTCCAGCTACATTTTTTTTGGAACTAGGTCTTGCTACATGCCTTGGCAGGACTTGAACTATAACCCCTAGCCCCGGCCGTGGCTTCCTAAGCTGCCGCTTACAGGCATGCACCCCCATGCCCGGCCTATAAAGTTTAATTTAAAATATAAGTATAAACCTTGCCACCAAGGGAAGTAAAAATCTGCTTTCATCCTGGGGAGAAAAACGCTCCTGGAAAGAGAGATATTGACCCAGAGACAGAGACTGGAGGCAGCTCTCCACAGGACATGGCAGTCCTCTGGAGGCTTGCTGAGAGGGTGTTGTTTTGCACTTAATTGAAGCACAGTGGTGCAGTAATTCAATCTGTGCTGCTAGAAACCCACTGGATGTTGAGGATAGGGGAGACAACGGTGTTCTCTCAGATGCAACCATCTCTGTACAAGTTCGCACACTCTCAAATGGAGCAGAATTCCAAAACCCTCAGGTAAAACTTCACCCAGAAGAACAGGACCCAGGGCTCCCAAGTCAGGTTAGTTCTCTCTCCATCTGGAAAGATGTTTACAACATTGATAAAATATTGAAGCCAATTCGTAGGTCCCAACAAAACAGACCCCATGCCACTTTAAACAGCTTTAGAGTTAGTAATCAATCCTCACATGTTAGTAGTTTTAAGCTTTTAAGATTAATTTCTTTATTAACCACTTTTAAGTAGTTAATAATGTTATCTATTCACTTTGCCTACATAGGTCCCTAAGTATTTCATTAGTAATGCTTCAAAAACTATCTTTTTTATCAAAGGACTTTCTAGTTCTAACCGTAGAAATAAAAGCTAATATACCTCACTTAATTGGCAATTATTATAAAATTTGCCTTTTCAATTCAGCAGATATTCTGAATGAAAACTGTAAGGATATCAAATTCTAAACCTTTTCTAGAAAGCCTACTTTTCCGTAATACTTAAAGAAAAGCTGTGACACCCACTGATGGCCTGTTGTCAGCATCCGGTTTCATTACACTCTCTTTCTAGCTCTGATTTTGAACAAGGTATTTCAACACTCTATGAGTCAGAACCTCACTAGGATATTGTGAGGATTAAAGTAGTTATTGTTACGCACGGGAACGTGTTATTGTTAAGCATGTTCAACTGGTAAGTACAGAAAGCAATGCCTAGTGCAGGACAAATAATGAATACACATAGGCATCTCTCCTGTGATACTGGCACATACTTGTGATCAACTACAAACAAGGTATAGCTTTTCAAACAACTGTATACCAATCTTATAAATTCCTACTTTTGTTGATATATGTACAAGTTTTTCAATAATGAATATTCATTCACTCAATGTTGCTTTGCTGTAACTTTGATGAGAAAAAAAGAAGATAATCTTGGTCAACATTGAGCAAAACCAAGTTATTCCAGGACCTGCTTTGGTTATATTTTGTTTTGCTAAAAGTTACAATTTAGAAGTCTTCATCAGCAACACTAAGACTTATTGTATATAGAGATTTTTTAAAATAAAAGTTGTATGTACTTAAGGTATATTACATAATGATATGATATACCTACAAAGAGTAAAATTACTAATTTATCAAACTAATTTATCTATGTAAATGGTTACTTTTGAGAACCTGGACTCTACTCTCAGTAAATTTTCACAATTCAGAAAACTTTATTAATGATAATCACTGTGATCTGCTCACCTTATATTGCAACAGTTCTGTAGTAGTATCTTCTCATTTTACAAACAGCTTCAATAGCCACACATACTTATATTTGTGCTACAGGTACATATACAGACCCAAAATTTATATTTCTACCCTTGTGGTTATCCAGTGCTTAGTCATATAAATTTAGTTATATACACACAAGGCTAGATTCATTGATGTCTCTATAATTATGAAATGAGTGCAGGTGTGTGCTCTCTTTCTGCATATACGTATACACATATATCACTGCATTTATACAAATATAGAAACCCAAAGCTGGGCACTGTGGCACGTGTCTGTAAGCGTCAGCCTATGGAGTGCGGCTGGGGCCAGGGATCGCCTGCTCGGGGGCCCGTAGCGACCAAGTCCCAAAAAATAGCTGGGTGTGGTGGCGCATGCCTGTAATCCCAGCTACCTGGGAAGCTGAGGTTGGGGACTGCTTGAGTCCGTGGTACCCCGGGCAACATGAGCCTGCGGTTCCACGGGCAAAAATAGCGAGACCTAGTCTCAAAAACAAAAACAACAACAAAAAAAATATAGAAACCCAAACCTCAGCATTAATGTCAACTCTAACTTAAATTTGATCATAAAAAAGTTTCTTTTCTGTAAATAGAAATAATAAACAATGTAAAAGAAATGATAGAAATTAAAAAAACTACATTCCTTGAATTCCCATTGTAGGAGCTGCTAGGACTAATTTAGATCATCAGCATTAAGACCAAAGAAAGAGAAGGAGCAATGCTAAGCAAATTCACAGAAAGAAGCTCTAGAAATCAATCATTCTACCAAAGTAATCACAGCTAGAAAGAGTAATTTGGAATCAACCACTTTAAAACTCTGAATCCAGATCAGACATTGACAGCAGTGTAATTGGAGAAAGTAGAGGCTCCTGATCTTTGCAAGAGAGGGTGCTATGCAGTGGCAGCAATCATCTTCAATTCCTCGGCCATTCTGGAGTTATAACAGCACCCTCAGTTCCTGAAGCATCTGACTGGTGCCAACACAGGCAGTGGGTACCCTGTCCCTCTGAAGTCTGGGCTTGTGAGTTCTGGCAGGTCTGGTGATCCCCCAGGGCCTGAAGCAGATGCTCCAGGTATTTGCCTTCTCAAGCAGATTCTTGCAGAGGCATTTATGGAAGGTTCAAGTGACAGGAAGTATTTTTTTGAAATCTTTCTTGAGTCACTGACTGACTGCAGACATATGGGGCAAAAATGGCATTTACCACACACAACAAATAATATACACATTGAAAAAAAACAGCTTGGAAAAAATTACAAAGGTCCTGCAGACCTAGGATTCTTCAAGCAGTCCTTAGGTGGCCACCCTTGGGAAATGATGCCACAGAAAATGTAAGAAGAAACCACAGTATGCAGCACTGAAACAAAATCTCATTCATCTAACACACAACATTCTCACCTCTATTCACTGACAACCCAGTTGGCCATGATTTGACATATGGAGTTCAGATGGGCAAACAGCAATGTAGAGAGGCCTCTGCTAAGTCACCAGCACCCACATTAACAGCACAAAGTTGGGACACTAGGGCTAAAAGGATAAAAGTATAATCTGATTTTAGACTATAAACATGGTGCACAGAAATGTATCTTTCATTACTCTTTATTATTTCCAATTTACAGTGAACATAATGAATTCACTTTCAAGGAAACATGTGAACAGATTAAAAAGCAGATTATTACCTAACTAGATTTTACTAAAAGGCTGCTTTAGCATAAAGTTTGAATTAGTTAGTAGAAAGTAGAATTTCTGGAAACTTAAGATGCCACCTTCAATTTCAGGGCTACTAAGTCTTTGTTCCAGGAACATGGACTCTTAAGAAAAGTTTCCCTGTTGTGATTCTAACACACCAGAGTCTTTCTTTTCTACACTACAATTCCTAAATTCAACCTTTCCCATGTCTATCACAATATTAAATATCACATGCATGAAATAAAGACCAACCCAAAGTTTTTCCTCCTGGAGAAATCAAGGTGGATACAGTGGAAGAGCATTGCAAAAAACAAAAAAACTTTTATTCAGTTCAGTAATTGCTGTCCTACTTTTCTGACATGATGAATTTTTAAATAAATCTGTTTTCAAGCTGCATTTGTTAAACAGCAGATGGATATTTAACTGAGGCGAACTGATACAAACCTGAATTTGTAACACTGAGCAGCTAAGACCCAACCCTAGTTATTTTACTCTCATGGATGCTTACTGAAAGTTTTTATGGTGATTTCTCTTTGCCTGTAACCCCCAGTCTGAGGATGTCACAAGTGTCACTTTAGGATGCGGTGCCAGTGAGTAGCTAGATCTGTCACCCACCATACACATGAGGAACTGAGATCCTCTACATAAACATATAGACAGATGTTCTCAGTAGGGTGTTAAAGAGTACAGATAGAGCAGACATGCATGTAGGATATCTCATTAAGGTTTTATCTTGCACTGCTCTTAGATGGACACTTTCCCATGCATCTACTGGCCTTCTGGATATTCTCTGTGGTGTCTGTCTGTTCAGCTCTGCTGCCCACGTGATTAAGGTATTTGTTTTCCTATTATTGAATTCTGTAAAATTTTTATAGGTCTTGGATATTAACCACTTGTCAGCAGTATAATGTATGAATTTTTCCTCCCTTTCAATAGGATGTCTATTTAATCTATTTAAACTTTTTTTGCAGTATAAAAGCTTTTTAATTAGAACTAATCTTAGTTGCTTATTTTTGCTTTTACTTCCAGTGCCATAGAGGAAATCTCCAAAAACATCAGTATCATTGATGTCATTGAACACATTGCCAGTATTTCCAGATATTGCAGATGTTATATATAGATATTTAATACTTCTGTGCATGGGATTAGACACTGATCCAACTTCACTCTTTTCCATATGGTATCTCAAGTATTCCAGAACAACTTATTAAAGAGGCTCTTCTCTCCCTAATTTGTAGTTATAACTGTTTATCATAATTCAAGAATATATATTATGTGGATCTATCTCTGTTTCACTGATACATGTATCTGTTACTATGGCAATACCACATTGCTTTTAATATTTTTGCTTTACAGTATTGTTTAAAGTCAGGTAATATATACTTCTATTCCCTTTAAGGATTATTTTAGCTATTCAATGTCTTTTGTGGTTCCATTCAAATTTTAATATTTTTTGGCTTTTTATAGAGTATATATTTTATTAGTTTGTAATAATACATTTTTCATATTACAAAGAAAATTTAGTGGAAGAATCTTCCTTTTGATATTGAATCATCTGAAACAGCACAAAGGGAACTATACATTAAAAAATATTCTCATTTGGATAACAAAAAGACAAGTTAAACAACAAAAAAGACTTTCTCTCTTACAGGTGGACATTGAAGTGGACCTAGTTTGATTTTCTTTTTAAAAGCCTTGAAAGACAAAAGCAGCCTAAAACCCAATTATTAAAATGAACTAAAAAATTTTTTTTTTACTAAACTACTGGTCTCCAGCACCATTTTCTGTTGTTTAGATGCAGGTTCGTGTATGTCTAGTTCTGATCCTTCTCTTGCTCTTTTTACTGCTCCATCTGCATCATTTTCATCACGTTCATCATCACTATCAAATCTAGTTTTCTTGCCCTGAAATTGTACTTTTCCTTTAGCAGACCCACCTGGGGCAGTTTTATTTCCCTTGCCTTTTCCTTTAAATCTGCAACCTTTTGATTTCCATTTGTTCAGGGATTCTTGCTGATCTTCTATGATTTTTTTCAAAGCTTCTTTTTCCACATCTCCTCCTAATACTTCCCATGTCACATCTTTGTTCCTTAATTGTAAGTTACCATTGTTTGCATCTTTCGCTTTATCCAGGGCATCCTTAGCTTTTTCTTTAAATAGAATTATTCTCTCTTTTGCTCCTCTGACAAAGTCTATCCATTTTATTTCACCATGATTTGAGAAAAGGATGTGCAAATCTTCTCTACAGGTCTGATCATCTAAGTCTCCAGAAAATTTCAGCAAGCAGCCAAGTTTTTCTTCTATAGATTTCATTCAGCATTTTCTGCTAACTTTTGCTTTTCTTCTTGTCCTTGGTTAGCTCTTAGTTTGGCTTCCACTTTATTTTGCTTTCTATCTTCTTTTTTTTTTTTGCAAAGTAATCTTCCTTGAAAAGTATCAGCAAGTCCGTATCTTTGTACTTCTAGCCAGGGGTCTCAACAAATTTGCTAGCAGATTCTATGCTATCAAATACAGCAAATATTGATCCCTTAAATGCTTTGTGCAATGTTCTTCTCATCTGAATATTTAGTATTTGACCTTTATCTTCTAACCATTCTTCTATGTCATCAAGGGTTGCATCAGTTGGGAAACCTTTTATATATGCAGATCTGTTTTTTACATCATTTTTATACTCATCAGTCACTTCAGGAAGGGGTTTGCTTGGAGATTTTCGGATTTTAGTTTTATATTCACTTTTTCCCAAAAGTTCTGCCTTTGATATGCTCAATGCTTCTATTATTATATTAAAGTCCGTGGTTAGACGGTTTAACCTGAAAAAATATATATTTGCAAGTATTTACACTGTTGAATTTTATCATAATCTCCAAAGGTACCCAGCCTTCATCCAGTTTGATCTGTTCCTTTAAAAATTTGTCCCATGGTAAATTGAAGGCATCAAAATAATACTCAATCTGATGACAGATTTTGGCCTCCAGAGCAGTCATTTTTTCATTATCACCATTTTCATTCATTGTGGTTATTTTTAAAATCTCAGTCCTTTGGAGTCGTGCCACAGGCTGACTAAAGGCGACAGCAACAACGTGGCTTCCCTGGGCCTCCGCTTGCCCTAACGTGCATAAAAAAGATCCAAATTTTTAATATTTTAATTCAATTTTGTTCACAGATACTGTTGGTATTTTAATAGAGATTACATTAGATTTATGTACTGCAGTAGATAGGATGGCCAATTTGATTGCACTGATTCTCCATATCCAGACATGAGATGTCTTTCATCCCATGTCATGAACTCCTTAAATAACATCTTGTAGTTCTCACTGTATAAGTCCTTCAACTTATTGGATAAGTTCATTTCAAGGCATTTGATTCATTTAGAAATTACTGTGACCAGAATGATTTTCTGAATTTTTTTCTCCTTTATCACTGGCTGTCTGTGAAAATGCTACAAATGTTTATATGTTGATTTTGTAACTTGCCATTTTGTTGTTTCAATCTATTGTTTCTAAGAGGTTTTAGAGTATTTAGTGTTTTCTACACATAATATAATGTCATCTGCAAGTAGTGATACTTTCATTTACTTTCTGATTTGGATTCCCTTTATTGTCTCTTATTGTCTGAAGAAAACTTCTGCTAGTTAATTAAATAGAAATGGTGATAATGGGCATCCTTGCTTTGTTCCTTATCTTAAAGTGAATGCTTTCAGCTTTTTATTATTAAGCATTATATTGGCTGTAGACATCTCATATATGTTCTTTATTTTACTGAAAGAAAATCTTTCCATCCCCATTTTTTTATAGTTTTTATCATCAGTGAGTGCTGAAACCAGATAATTTCTCTGGAGGCTAAACTATATACTGCCTGATAGCTATTAAAGTTAAAACAACAACAACAACAAAAATACATTGAGACTAAGGGAAATGAGGATATGAGCTGTTAAGATTTATAGGATGCAGCAAAACTAGTCTTAAGAAGAATGATGACTGCAATACTGGCTCACATTAAGAAAAGTCTCAAATAAACAACCTAATATTCTAACAAGATCAACTTGAAGAATAGGATCTAACAAAACAGTTTGTAGAAGGAAGAAAACAACAAAAATTAACAGAAACAAATGTAATAAAGAGCAAAAGGACTATACCAAAATAGTCAGTAACTGATTCTTCAAGAAGATAAAATTGGCCAGGCATGGTGGCGCATGCCTGTAAGCAGCAGCCTAGGAAGCCATGACCAGGGTCAGGGATTGTGGTTCAAGTCCCGCTGGGGGCATGCAGCAAGACCTAGTCCCCAAAAAATAGCTGGGCGTGGTGGCACATGCCTGTAATCCCAGCTACCTGGGAAACTGAGGCTAGGGATTGCTTGAGTCTGTGGTACCCTGGGAAACATGAGCCTGCGGTTCCACAGGCAAAAATAGCGAGACCTAGTCTAAAAAAAAAAAAAAAAAGATAAAATCAATAACCCCCTGGCTCAGTAAATAAAAAAAAACCTTGTCACAGATTGCATAGAAATACAAAGGACTGAGAGATTACTGTGAACAACTATATGTCAATAAATTTGATGACTCAAGAAAAAGATATTATTAGATGAGTTTTATCTGCAGTTTCATTGGTGTAAATGTATTACATGGATTAACTTGCACATATTAAATCATCCGTGAACCCCTGGTCTAAATCCCAAGCAACACTGATATATGATCTTTGCAATGAACTGTTGAATTCAGCTTGCTAACATTTTGTTGGCGATTTTGGCATCAGTGTTCATCAGGGATTATTGTTCTGTAGTCTTCTTGTGCTGTCTTTATCTGGTATGTGAATTATGGAAATGCTGGTACCATAAAAATGTACTATGAAGCATTTTCTCTTCTTGGATTTGTAGAAATAATTTGAGTAGAATGGGTATACATTCTTTAAAGGTTTGATGAAATTTGTTTGTAAAGCCATCTGGTCCTGGGCTTTTGTTTGGAGGAAGTTTATTTTTAATGTTGTTTTAATTTCCATGCTCATAAATGGTTTGTTTCGCTCTTATGATTCTTCTTGGCTTCCTCCTGGTATACAATATATATTTTTTTAAGAAACAAGTCTTGCTATGTTGTCCGGGGTAGTTCCAAACCCAAGGAATCAAGTGATCCCTGGCTTCAGCCTCCCAGGTACCTGGAATTACAGGCATGTGCTACCACACCCAGGTATTTTTTTGAGATTAGGTCTCGCTATGTTGCCTGAGGTAGTCTCGAACCCACAGACTCAAGTGATTCCTAGCCTCAGCTTCCCAATTAGCTGGGATTATAGGCATGTGCCACCACGCCTGACAATATTATTTTAGAAGCCTGGCAGGGTGGTGCGCGCCTATAATCCAAGCGCTGGGAGGCAAGAGGACAGGGATCACTTTGAATTAACGGGTTCGAGACTACCCGCAGCAACATAGTATGACCTCGTTCTCGAAAAAAACAGCCAGCATGGTGGCAGGTGCCTGTAATCTCAGGTTGGGGCGAGGTTGGGGATCGCTTGAGTCCATGGGCTTGGGACTACCCTGGGCAACATAGCAAGACCTAGTCTCAAAAAAAGATAGAAAGATTAGATAGAGAGATAGAGAGAAAGATAGGATAGATAAGATAGATATTTTAGAATATATCTTTTTCTTCAGTCATCAAATTTATCGACATATTCACAGTATTCTCTCAATCCTTTGTATTTCTATGCAATCTGTGACAAGGTTTTTTTTTTTTCTGCATCTGTTTATTAATATTTTCTCTTCTTTATTAACTGAGCCAGGTGGTTATTGATTTTATCTTCTAGTTACTGGCTACTTTTGTATAGTCCTTCTGCTAATATTTATTTCTATTAATTTTTGTTGTTTTCTTCTACAAACTGTTTTGTTTGATCCTATTCTTCCAGTTGATCTCATTATATTAGGTTGCTTATTTGAAACTTTTCTTACTTTTTAATGTGAGCCAGTATTGCAGTCATCATTCTTCTTAAGACTAGTTTTGCTGCATCTTATAAATCATAACAGCTCATACCCTCATTTCCCTTAGTTATAAGGTTTTTTGCTTGTTTAACTTCTTTAATAGGCAGTATACAATTTAGCCTCCCTGTTTTTCCCTTTTTAAAAGTTTTTCCCTTTTTAAAAAAGTTGATTTCCAGCATATTGTCAGAAAGAGTTCTTGGTATAATTTCAAACTTTGTAGTTTAATTGATATTTGACTTGTATCCCAACATATGGTCTAGTCTTGAAAACATTCTGTGCACTTGAAAAAAAAATTGCATGAAGTAGTTTGTAGGTGGACTGTTTTGTAGATATCTGTTAAGTTTGTCTGGCCTAGTCCCTCATTTAAGGCTGTTGTTCCCCTATTTGTTCTCTGCTTTGTTGATCCATTCAGTTGTAAGAGTATTAGAATCCTCTAGTAATATTGTGTTGTTCTCAATATCTTTCAATCTGTTATGATATGTCTTATGTATCCTTTGACTTATGTATCATTTAGTGCATATTTATTTATCACTGTTATTTCTTTTTGCTTTATTTGGCTCTTAATCATGATCTAGTGATTCCCAATGTGGTACTTATCCCCGTCAACAGTTACAGAGGGGCTACCCTTCTTTGGGGAGGATGAATTCTCCCACTTTTGTTGGCATCACCACTATGCCATATCCAGTGTTAAGTCAAACTTCATTTTCGTTGCTTTTCTCATTCATATCTATTTCTACCTTGGAATCATAGCAGTAATATCTGAGCTACTGAAACTTTCAATTTAAGAAACCAACACCTGAAACATGGCATACCCTAGGAGTTTAGCAAAAGTTAGTTACTTAAATCTTCTGTCATAAAATCTCCTACTTAATTTTTATTCCATACATAAAAGATAAATATACATTCTGAGAAATTATTAAATGTGTATTAGTCAGCTTGGGCCACTTTAATAAAATACCACAGACTAGATACCTTAAACAACAGAAGTTTCCCATCTCATATTTCTAAAGACCTGGTATTCAAGATCCCGGTATCGGCATGATTAGTTTATGGTAGAGGCTCTCCCCTTTGGTGTCAGACAGGCACCTTTTCCCCATGTACTCACATGACCTCTTTTTTGTGGACAAGTGGAGACAGAGTATGTGCTCAGCTCAAGGGCAATAAACTCATCGGGTTTCACCTTAGTTATATCCTTAATGGCCCCATCTTCAAATTATTGTCATACTGAGAACTAGGGGTTAACAGGAATTTTGGAGGAATACAAATACTCAGACCTTAACAGTTTCTTAACCACTTTGTAAGCATTTTTACAAAATTACATGGTCTATTTTGCTTTGGGATCTTTAGGAAATTCTAGACATGAACCTGAAAGATATTGTTCCCAAATATTACTGTTCCCTACATGCAGGGTATTTTAATATTCTCAAGTATTACAGTTTTCTCAAGAGCTCTCAGAGATTTTAGAAAACAATTAAGGATAAGCCCACAGAATTATGTTGTTTAATTAAAGCAATTGAGTCACTTTCATCTCCCTTTTTCTCCATGAAGATTACTGCTAAACTACAATTTGCCTTTTAGATGTTTTCTTAAATGTTTTGGTTTCATCCCTCCCCCACCACACCCTACCTCACCCATGGCCTTCTGGAGAGTGTCAGACCCTGCAGACTTTAACTAGGCTGAGTGATGTGAACTGTGTGGCTGCCACATTCTTTGTTCTGTTAGCAAGACACAATGGAGCTTGTGGAGGAGCCTCAGCTGCTGGAACTCATACTTTTTTTAATGTAAAATACTTACATTGGATGCAGCTGGGCACCAGGTCCCCAGCCACCTGGCCTGCCTCCATCCTTTCCAGGAAGGAGAGGTAAGGAGGGACCCAGTTGCATCCCAGGGTGGAGGGGAACAGCTGGGGATACCCCCAGGCCACCATACATGAGGTGGTCTGGGACCAAAGGGTTAGACCCGTGCACTCGCCTGACTCAGCCATGCAGACAGTGGCAGGCTGGGGGGGTGGTGGTGGGTTGGAGGGGTCACTCTCTCTGGTCTTCTCCAAATTGGTCAATCCTCACCAGAAACAACTAATTCAGCAATTCAGCAGCAGATACACATGAATATGGAGGTGAGAAACAAAGAAGTATATCTGAACAAGAACATGTCAGAATCATGGGACACAAGGCTGTAAGACTAACTATAGAGACAAACTACCTCAGAAATACAACCACTGAGTTCTACACAGATGGGAACGGAATTTCTGGTTCAGAGATACCTTCAGTGTGATCAAAGCACCCTCCCACTTTATGGGGTGAGGAAAGTCACAGAGAAGGGCAGTCGCCCCACAACAAACCAGACCAACCATCCGCCAGTGCCTATCCTGATCAAGCAACTCTGTGCACAAACATCAGCTGGGAGAAATGCTCCCAACGCCAGCAACCAGAACTATAAAACAAAGAAGGGGCAAAATATGACAGAAGCTGGGTCAGAGCAGCAGACCAGTAAGAAGAAGGTACTGAAAGGACACAATCATATGTGAACTGGTGGCCTGCAGCAAAAAAACACTTGGAAAACTAAGCACAGGCCACTGTTCCCAGGACACTACATCCACACTGGGTAAAAGGACATTGCTCCAGGAAATAAGAGGAAGAACCCAAGGGACTAAAAATTGAACAATAACTGGTAGTGAAAGAAGAAATGGAGTGATCCCACTTGCCATCGAACCAAAAAAAAATTAAATACCTGGGAATAAACCTAACAAAAAATGTAAAAGAACTATACAAAGAAAATTTTAGAATGCTGCTAAAAGAAATAGAAGACATAAGGAAATGGAAAGACATTCCGTTCATGGTACTGGTATAAAAACAATGAGACCAATGGAACAGACTTGAGTGCCCTGAAGTAAAAATGCATATATATAGTCAACTAATCTTTGACAATGAAGTGAAAAACTTGCATTGGAACAAAGATAGCCTCTCCAATAAATGGTGCTGAGAAAATTGAACTAAGACATGCAAAAAAAAATGGACCAAGACAACTCCCTCACACCTTGTACAAAAATCAATTCAAAATGGATAAAAGACTTAGATGTCAGACCTGAAACCATAACATACATAGAGGAAAACTTGGACAAAACCCTACATGAATTACAATTCAGGAGACACTTTCTGGACACATCTACAGATGGCAAAAAATGAAAGAAAACATAAACAGATTGGACTACATCAAACTAAAAAGTTTCTGTACAGCAAAAGAGAAAACAGAAAAAACAAAAAGAAGCCCAACCGAATGGGAAAAAATTTTTGCCCTCCACAAAAGTGGTAAGGGTTTAATAACAAAGATCCACAAGGAACTCACACAACTAAACAAACAACAACAACAACAACAAAACAAAAAACAAGAAGCCCAATTAAAATATGGGGAGAACTAAAACGACACTTCTCCAAAGAAATTCAAATGGCCAACAGACACATGAAAAATTGCTCAACATCACTAGCAATAAGGGAAATGCAAATCAAAACCACAATGGGATACCACCTTACACCAGTAAGAATGGCCCACAACCAAAGAACAGGAAACAAGTGCTGGCAAGGATGCAGAGAGAAAGGAACACTCTTACACTGCTGGTGGGAAAGTAAACTGGTCCAACCACTTTGGAAAGCTGTGTGGAGGAACCTCAAGTTAATGAAAATGGAACTACCATTTGACCCAGCAACTGCTCTCTTGGGAATCTACCCAAAAAAGACCTCAATGTGGGTACAAAGGGACACCTGTGCTCGGATGTTTACGGCAGCACTATTTATAATTGCAAGAACTTGGAAGCAACCTAAATGCCCCCAAACAGAGGACTGGATGAAAAAAACATGGTATATATACACGATGGAATATTACTCATCAATTAAAAATGACAAATTGGATGGTTTTATGATAACATGGATGGACTTAGAAGAAATCATATTAGCAGAAACAAGTCAAAAATAAAAAGACAAACACCAAATGGTTTCACTATTATATGGGACATGGGAAAGATAAACAAAAAGCCATGAAGAAAAGTCAAAACAAGCCAACAACCAAATTAAAGTACACAACTTGGGGATGGGAGGATGGGACAGGGTGGGAACAGTCGGGAGGGGGTGAACCCCGGAGATCACAGAGATGTAAAACTTATATATAAATAAATTATTTAATATTAAAAAAAATTACACAGATGGAAGTTAGTCTCACAGCAGGATGAAACTGTTGCACACTAGGGTTTCAGGAACAAAGGGGATCTCTGTTTAGAAGTGCCTTGTTGTTTCATCTGAGCCCCATAGAAAATAGGAACTCAGAAGTTCTGATCAAAAGATGCTTCCCTAACAAAAATGCTAAAATTCACCTTCTGTCTACTCAGCTGTACCCAGATGCTCGCTGTTAGTCCTTTGAAGGAAGGACTCCCCCCCCCCACCCCAGGACTCAGTAAGACTTTTAATTGGTTTCACTAATATGTGGGATATTCTTAAACTAAAATGTGATGGTAAGACTTGAAAAAGGGTACTTTTAACAGTTACCAATAGTTTTAAGCCAGGTGTGGTGGTGCATGCCTGTAGTCCAAGTGCTGGGAGGCAAGAGGCCTGGGATTGCTTGAGTTCTCGGGTTCGAGACTACCCCAGACAATATAGTGAGACTTGGTCTTGAAAAAGTAGCCAAGCACGATGGCAGACGCCTGTGATCCCAGCTACCTGGGAGGCTGAGGCTGGGGGTCGCTTGAGTCCGTGGGATCAGGACTATCCCAGGCAACATAGCAAGACCTAGTCTCAAAACAGTCTCAAAAAAAAAATAATGATAATTCCATTTGTCCCAAGTCTCACTTTTTAACTGAAAGTTTTGACAAATGCTAGATCTCATTTGGCACTTCTTCACCAAATATCCTGTGCAGTGAGAGGGAGATGAGAAAACCTGGATGTAAATCTGATTCAAAACACACTTCTATCTCAAGAGTCCAGCTGGTGGCAGCACACCCTCCAACTCAGGGCCAGCTCCCACCCTGGCACCAATACCTCAAGTGCACCCAGACATCTGCAACACTGCTCTCTGAGGAGCCCTGCCAGAGGGGAGATTTCTGTGGCCCTGCCCTGTCTACCCACAGCTTTCCAGCTCCCTCCTGTTCCTTTCACACCTGCTCCTCCTGACTCCACCACTCCATGCTGAGATTTGGCAGCTGTCACTTTCTGTTTCTTGAAACTCCTGAGATGGCTCAGCTGGTCTGATCACTAAGCCACTGTGTGGTATCTGTCAAAGTGCCTTTGTTCTTTGACCTGGGTTTTCAGAGGTATCTGAGGTATCTAAGGAGGCCAAGCCTCTTCAGGAGGCCAAAGGTTCAAGGCATCTTTGAGTTTTGAAATTCTCTTTCCAGCACGACTTCTGTGTCCCACTCAGTAGTTCTTTTAACCTGTACCATCACTTTGGGTTCCTTAAGAGTCCAGGGAGCAAGGACTCCAGGACACCAGGCAGCCTGGTCTTTGAGACACCTTATGATAATGTCAGCACCGAGAGAGCCATGTCTGGCACAGGGGCCCAGACTGCCCACAATACAAACTTTGACATCATATTTCCTGTTTCTCTCTTTCTAGCCTTGTGCCTGGCCTCCATTGGATTCTCAATCAATGTCTAATGAGTCTCACTTTCTCTATCCCTGCTCTGTTGGGGAAAAGGTGATAAGAATTTTTTCTTTAATATACACAAAAAATGAGTAGAATGTTCATTCTATTTGGTTTTGCCATTCCATCTAGCTAATTTCACAATGTCTTAAACACAACAAATTTTTTTTTCAAAAAACTGTCTCCACATGGGAAGTCAAGTCGGGTCTGCAGGTAAAAGGCTCTGCAAGTGAGGATTTCTAACCTCCTCATTCAAGTAGAAAACTTTCCCAGGGCAAGGTGGCCCTGATGACAAGACCAGGGAGATGACCTGCTGTGTTATATGATGGATAGTTACACTAAATACATAAAAAGCTAGTTGAAGGAAGGTAGACTTTGTGGTGAGTAATAGCCTTCAGGATGATAAACTCCATATTGGGAAAGAGATGGCTGTGACTCATGTACATGGTTTGAAAGTCAAAGATAGCATGTACACGGCACTAGATAAAGGCTGCTATTGCATAGCTGTCTGCAAATATGCTGCTAAGAAAGGGAAAATTCTACAGCCAAAGATAGAAATTAAATGGACCAGAAATTAATTCAAAGTTGATAGGGTAGTGAAGAACATGTAAAAGTATCTCTTATACACATACACAGGTGGGAGGAAGAAGGGGAAGGGAGAAAGATGGGGGTGAAGGAGAGGGAGGGAGGAGGGAAAATGAGGGAGAGAGGAGAGAGAGGGAGGGAGAGAAAGAAAGGTGAGGGGGGCACATTTTTCTCTCTTTTCCGAGCACTTCGGCTTAATATCATATTTGCTTAAATAATAAACAAACCTGTTTCAACAGATGTACAGAAAGGAGCTATTTCCTTAAGCTTTTTCTCATTTTCTCCTTTCCTATTCAAGTTAAAAATCTATCAAAAGAAATAAAATACATAATCCCCTGAGATCAGAAGGGTGGCTGCATCTTTATCCTATGAATCAGTGATGTGAATGCCAGGGTTTTTGTTCCAGACCAGGCTGGCACAATAGATGCATCCTTCCACAATGGGTCAGAACCATGGAGAGGCTTGAGGACACTGAGTTTGGCAAAAACCTCCTGATTGGAACAAATTCACCAAGGTCTAGAAATACCCCTTGGGGAGGTAGAGGCTCTGATTAGAGGGATGATGCCTGCCTGAACAGATCCATGTTCCAGACCATGGCCAGGTGTGGAGAAAACAGATGGGAAAGAAGCAGGTTATCGAAAAAGGGAGACACAAACTACCTGGCCTATTCTTACTGTTTTGATGACAAGTGTGGAAAGAGCCCATTTCCTACCCATGGCAGTACGGTACCCTGCCATACCTAATATCCCACTAACATGGAGAAATGCAGGTCTGGCCATGTCAGATGAGAGACTCAGCCTCTGAAGAGAGCCCATCCTGGCCCAGCCACTCTCCCTGTGTTCCTCATGGACCACCCTGCACCAACACATCCTTCTTCTTGGGCATGTTAACAAACTGAGCCCAAGACCTTGTTTGGAGGTCAACCAAGAACTGGTCTCTTTCTATGACCTCACTACCTGCTGCAAGCCTTGTTTTCTACCAGTATCTATCTTAATTGGACCCAGAGGTGCTTTGTGATCAAGGGCAATGGCTGGAGAAATGACTTTTTACATGGAGTCACACAGGGAGGCAGCCACTACTGGCCCATCTTCTCTGTCTGTACCTCTAACTCATGCTTTGTGGGCACCATCCAGAAAGGCATTTTCTCACTTACCTTACTGTGAAAGGCTATCCTGAGAAAAAGAATCACTGTCTCCATGGCAAAGGCACTTTCTTCCAAAGTTCTGTTAAGCAGTTAAGGTGGAGATGGTGGTACCTGGAATTGATTAAAGTCTATCCCCAGAGCACCAGAGGCAATGATAGTTCTGAGCTAATAAAAACCTATAAGAAAAAGAATGCACCCCATTCCTAGAGTATGTATGATAGTGCCACCAAAGATCTCCACCCCTGCAGTCGAGAAAAAGTCATAAATACCAGGGAGAGCAAGCAAGCAACAAAAATCGTGCTTAAAAAATAATTCAAAAAAAAATCTAATGCTCTCCCCCTCACACAGCAAGAGCCCAGCATACTGATCTCTAACTCCTCTACCCAGAAGAAGTGGGGAGCACAGACCCAGCCCGAATGAGACGGGGGACACTGTAGAAGCCAGGAGTCTTGCTCCACCTGCCGCTTCGCTGTGCTGACATTCTCTCCACTCTCTGAAGGTACTTTAACCTATCTCTAATAAACTTTGCTTTTGCTTCTGCTACAGCTTGATCTAGAATGTTTTCTGGTTCATAACCCAAGGATCCAGGTGTTATTCTGGATCCTATTCTTAGAGCTTTAAAAAAACAGTTTTAAAGAAAAGCAAATTGGCTGAAAATATAGCTAAGTAAGCATGCAAATATCACCAGTAAAGCCCAAATAAAACCTCATATTAACTGATTAATTGATTTTTAACTGAAGTAATATTGGGGTATCCTCATCAGGTCTTACCACCATAGTGCACCCAACACCAATTCAGCCAGTAGTCTACCACCACAGACCATTATGGCTTCCTTACTCCTTGTTCTTTCCATTTCCCCAACCCTTTTCCTTTTGGTGTCTCAGTTCTGTAGTCACCTATCAAGGGTTAATTTTTCAGTTTATCTTTAACTATTAATTTACGTTACAGTCCACATATTAGTGACATCATCTGGTATTTATCTTTCACCTGACTTAGTTATCTTAGTCCTATCAAGCTCCATTCATGTTGCCACAAATGATATGAACTTCTCTTTTTGATGACTGAGTAGTATTCCATTGTGTATACACCACATCTTCACACTCATCTGTTCTTCTCAATCAACTCATGTTGTTTACATAGTTTAGCTATAGTAAATAGCACTGCAATAAACATGGGAGTACAAGTTTCCTTTTGAACTAGTATTCCTGAACTTTTTGCAATGTCTAGGAATGGAATTACTGGGCTGATTGGCAAATCCATGTTTATTGTTTTAAGACATTGCCATACTATTTCCATAAAGGCTGAACCAATTTGCATTCCCACCAGGAGTGTAGAAGGATTCCCTTTTCTCCATATTCTTGCTACCACTTTTTGTTACTGGTCTTTTCAATATGAGCCATTCTCACAGGAGTGAGATGGTATCTTGTCATGGTCTTGACTTGTATTTCTCTAATAATAAATGATTGTGAGCATTTTTTTCATGTGCCTATTGCCTTTTCTAATGTTTTCTTTGGAGAAGTGTCTGTTTAGCTATTTTGCTTTTTTTTTTTATTGGTAACCCTCATTTTAAAGAAAACGCACAGATGTGTGACCCTGATTATGTGAGCATGCATGGAGAGTAGCCCTTCACACATACTTCCTCTCAGACATGACAATGAAGAACACGTATCTCAGTGTGGAATGAAAGAGGTGGGGTAAGATCCTCAAATACTGACCAGTGGGTGCTAGCCCCAGGGGTGCTGCCCCTCTCTCGGGCAGTGGGAGATACTCTGATCACTGCCTCAAATTAGAAGGACAAGGAAAGAAACATGGAGACCCTCCTTGGGGACTGAAGTTCATGCCTCAAAGTATCCAAAAGCTACCAATAATTTAAGAGCAGACTGAGAAGCTAAGTGTATGCCTGGAGGCACAGCAGGGGTTAGACAAGGTGATGGGGGAGCAAGGAAGGGTAGTGTGTAAATTCACTCTTCAGGCAGAGTTCAGGCAGGGGTAGGAGGCATAGGCTCTAAACAACCAACTGGCCAAGGGTTGAATGGGAGCTGTCCTCTTAGGGCAGGAAGCAGGCTGTGTGAGATACAGTCACAAGAACTAAAGCCCCAGAGACCAATGGAGAGGCCCAGTGATTGGCTGTCAGAGCAGGCAGACTACACTCCATGCATCAGTTCCACAGAAACCCCCCAAAGTGCCTAGAAAGACACAACCCCAAAAGATCTGAGTGAATCAAGATGAAGTTTGTGCAGTGCAGGAACCAAGGTACACCAGACAGATACAAAAGACCTTCACCCTTTAAGTTAAGGTTTGCAAAGTATACACAGTACAAAACATTGAATTAACTTGCAGCAGCAGGGGAACCCTGGACAAGTTTGGGAAAGGGCAGGGGATGTGTATGCAGATAAGGCGCTGGGCATCAGAAGGAGGAGTCCTTCCCTGATTTCACAGCAGTAGATTTCATGCCCGTGTAATTAACCCTTCAGATCACAACAGTGTTACACTGTTCAATACTCAGTCAAATCCACTATTCCTAGGAGAGAAATTATAGGTTTTAGCATGGTATTGTTACTGTTAAAAAGCCAACTGTCATTCCAGAGTTGTCTTTTTGCTTGGCTGCTTTAATAAACACTAGTTTGTTTTCTGTCATTTCACTATGATATATTTTTTATTTTATTTTGCCTGGGATTTACTAAAGTCTTGATTCTTGGTCTGACGTACCATTATTTCTGAAAAACTGTCAATCATTCTTTTTTAAACTATTGCTTCTGCCCTACTGTTTCTGTTCTTTTTTCTTTCTTTTTCTTTTTTTTTTTTTTTTTTTTTTTTTTTTTTTTTTTTTTTTTTTTTTTTTTTTTTTTTTTTTTTTTTTTGAGACTAGGTCTTGCTATTTTTGCCTGTGGAACCACAGGCTTACGTTGCCCGGAGCACCACAGACTCAAGCAATCCCTAGCCTCAGCTTCCCAGGGAGCTGGGATTACAGGCACATGTCACCACACCCAGCTATTTTTTTGGGACTATGTCTCACTATGTGCCCCTGGCGGGACTCAAACCGCGATCCCTGGGCCCAGCCATAACTTCCTAGACTGCCACATACAGGCATGCACCACCATGCCCAGCCTACCTCATTGTTTCTTTGCTGCTGAAACACAAATTAAACTATTTTAGACCTTCATATTCTACTCACTCTGCCATTTAATCCACCTTCTTGTCTGTATATACTATACTCTAAACAGTCAGTCCTCAATGGGCTCCACATCTGTATATCCAACCAACTATAAAGAAAGTATGTTCTATATAAGTAGGCCACAGTGGGAATACCTATACTAGGCATTTTCCCCTAACCATATAATATAACAATTATTTCTTTACATAAGCATTTACCTTGAATTAAGTATTACAAGTAATCTAGAGATGGTTAAGGTAAATAGCAGTCTGTACAAATACTATGGCTATATACAAATACTACGTTGTTTTTTATATAAGAAATCTTGGCATCCCCAGGGATTTATCAGTGGCTAGTATCTGTGGGGGTCCTGGAACCAATCTCGTAAGCAAATAACTCTATGGCTGTAATTTTATTAACCTACCTTCCAGTTCACTAGTTCTCCAACTCTGTCTACATCCATTACTGTCTTAGTTTTCCTCATTGTATCATTAAATTCCAGAATTTCAATTATGTTCCTTTTAATTTGCTGTTAGTTTTTATCTTTTCTTTTTTCCCTCCCAAACTGGAGCCTTTTTATTGCTCTCAGGTTGCCTGTTCTGTACTATTCTTTTGCTACAGCATCCAGGGCCTGAGGCTAAGTGGCAGGGACAGCTGGCCTGGCTTAGTTGGCTTGTAACCAGGGGAAGACTGTGAGTCAGGGTCTGTTATAGCTAGTGCCCCTGGGGAAGGGGCGACAGTAAGGAGAAATAGCTTAGATGATATATACCGTGAGGCAAGCAAGAAAGTGACAGTGTGGGTGGAGAAAAGGATAAGAAATGCAGTGGTAGTAGCAGATGTGCAGGAGGAGAGCACCATTACAGGCTGCAGCCTGGAAAGTTGGGGGCCCTGGAGAAGAGGAAAAAGCTTCTAGAAACTCAAGCACAGGTCTTTGGTTTGAAAATTGGTATCTGAGCTTGCTGGAAAATTTGAAATGTGTGTGCTTCCAATGATGAGAGCAAGAAATCTGAAATCTGCACCTCTGAAGACAAGAGAAAAAAGCTTGGAATCTATGTGCCTCCCAAAGATGGGAACTGAGCCTGCTGAAAACTGGAATTTGGATCTGTGAAGAGGAAAGAGGTAAATTGCTAGAAAACTTGAATTTGTGCCTCCCGGAGATGGGAAAAGGTAACACCATCCTGCAAATGTGGTCCTTTGTGTAAAATGCTTGCTTGAGGTCTGGAGTAGCCAGAAGGTGCCATCTTGGAAATGTGGCCTTTACTTTAGGACATTAAAAGCAGACATAACTCGCCTCTCATGGTCTCAGTGACACTTGGTTTTCTTTGTTAAATAAGTCTTGTTTTCTAATAACAATAATTATTACTAGAAAATTATTGTTAAATAAGCTAATAGCAGTAATTATTGTTTTCTAAATTGGAGTAGTCTTGAAACTGCGCATGCAGGTGGAAGAACCCACTGACCAGTCTAAATATTGGTCCCTCTCCTTGTTAAGTTTTGGTGCCCTTTATCACTCAGTTTCAGATTGATGCCTTGATCCACTCAACACTAAGGATGAGATGGTCACAATCAAAGCCAGATACTCCAGGGATCACATCTTTGCTGTGGTGGAAACTGATCAAGAAGTCCCTGAACTGGCCAGTAGTGGTGTCCTTTGCCAGGTAAATATGAACGTTGGAGGCAAAGGGCTGGAAGAGCTCTTGCAGATCAGTTTCGTGAGCCCTCTAACAAGCTGGTGATGCAGCTGGTGGCACCGTCATCTGCTCTTGTAGTTGGGCTGCATGGACTCACCCTGTGGCATGGCCCGCCTCACAGGCTCCAAGGCACACACTTCCCTGCTTTATTTTGGGCAACTTTCATGGGCTCCTGGGGCTCAGGATGGCTTCTCTTCACCAAAGGACAGGACCAGTTGCTCAGTCAGCTCCTTTTGTATGGGGCCAGTATGTCGTTGTAGGGCTAGTGATCAGTTCAACTGACCACCCTGTAGATGTGGCAAGACATGATCTTTCAGCAGCTGAGTCCGTTCACTGGGTCCTCATTATCCTGACAGTTTAGAATTTCTTTGCTGGTGATGAAAGTCATGGACATGTCATCACTGACTGTGCTTGGTGGCCATATTTGAAGAGGAAAAGTTGTCACACTCTGAGTTCCCAAACTTCTTTCAGTTCTGTCTCCCTACAACAGCCTTGGAGGCCTTCCAGGTCTCAATTCCAAAGGTGCGGACAGTCTAAAATGTCTTTCCACCTTCACCTATCTTGCACTCAGACACTGTTGTGTTCCCACTGATGATCCCTTGGGAGGTGGCAGTAGAGTTCCTGGCAGGAATTTAGGTCTGGGCTGGTGTCACCTGCAGCCAGAGGGATTCCCTTGAGGATGTCCCTTCCTGGTGACACATGTGTCTTCTCCCTCCTCCTCCATCTGGCAGGCCCAGCCAGGCTTCAAATCAAAATCTCTGGAGGGCGTTGTAAAACCTTCTCCAACCTTTTCCATGCAGCCCAAGCCAGGGCTGGAGACCAAAAGTGTGGGTATCTTTCGTTTTTACTGAATAATTTCATGCTAAATTTCCAAGCTTGGCTTTTACTTATTTTATTAAATTAGGGTAGTTGTTTTAAAGTCTCTGTGATTATTCTATTATCTCTTTTTAATGGCTCTACTTTTCTTGCCCTGTTTCTGCTGGTCCTGTTTCACAGAATCTAGGTTCTTTGTGTGTCTACTTTGCACCTGAAAGAACAGGCACAATCTTCTTCTGGAGATTTTCAATTAGTTTCAGTAAGTAGCTGTCTGGAGGCGATACTAATCTGAGACCATATTACTCTACATTCAACATTTCAATTTTTATGACCCACAGGAAATGTACACAAGCCACTTCAGAGAAATGGAATATTTCCACTTCACCCCCAATTCAAAATGAGGTATAGTTTGGTTCAAATGACCTAGAAACATAAGTCTTACCTGAACTTCACTGAATAATGTATTCTGGATATTATTTCATATGTATATGCACAAATATATAAAAACGCAAATGTAAATAAGCAAGTTTCCTTATTCTTTTCTATACCTGCATGTACCACATTTATTATTTTTTTTTAATTTATTTTTTGTGGGAAGAAAACAAGTTACAGATAGGTATACATAATACAATACCATAATTATAAAATTATAAACCATGAAAAATACTATTTGCTCATATGTGTGACTTAAAAGTTTCACAGGAATGGTAAACATCAGGAATGGTAAACATCAAATGCAGTGTGCTGATTATTATTTCTGGTAATGTATAATGGGCAATAGGATAGAAGAGATGGCCAAAGAGAATGTCAACTATCTCTGTGATGCACGTATCACATTTGCTTAACAAATTCCTGTTGAAGCCAGGCATGGTGGCTCATGCCTGTAAGCTTCAGCCTATGAAGCGGCTGGCCCTAGGGATCATGGTTCAAGTCCCGCTTGGAGCAACACAGTGAGACCTAGTCCCAAAAAGTAGCTGGGCGTGGTGGCGCACGCCTGTAATCCCAACTACCTGGGAGGCTAAGGCTGGGGATTGCTTGAGTCCGTGGTACTCCAGGCAAAGTGAGCCTGCAGTTCCATGGGCAAAAACAGCAAGACCTACTCTCAAAAAAAAAAAAAAATCCTGTTGATAAGATACATTTCTAATTCTTTGCTATTACAGATAATAATATAATAAACAATGTTTTACACAGGTCATTGAGTACTCGTAAGAGGATGTTTGAAAGATATATTACTGGAAGTGATAGAAATATTGGGACAAAGGATCTGTACACTATACCTTGGATATAAATATGGCTAACCTGTCCTCCATACAGTTCACACCCATTTAAACCATCAGAAATTTGTATCCACACCTTCATCAAGTCAGTATCACAGGTATTTTTATTTATTTTTTGGGAGTTTTTTAAAGGATTTTTAAAATTATAGAACAAGAATATATAATAAATATTAATGAATGTTTTGAAAAATAACATCATGAATAGGTAAACAGAGCTTTAATATATTTTTCTAGGTAAAATTTATACTAATGAATAGTCAAATGTAAAGTAAATCAAAGATATGCCTCAAGGAACACTTACAAAGAGCATATATACTACCATGTAAATTAAAAAAAAGACATTGGCAGCATTCCAGAAGGTCCTGGTATTTCATTCTCTACAAAAATGACTAGTCTGGTATCAACAAGGTGTGTTTTTTTGCATAATTTATAGGTGCATAATTGATACACAATTAAAAAAATTTCTTAAAGGTGCCAAAAAAATTTTCATGATATCATATACAAATCCCAGAATGTCACATTTCTCTCAGAAACTGCAAGATATGTTGTCATGAGTTGGATTATGGTTTCAGACTAAAGTCATTCCATAATTGGGATTAAAAGTTTAATTTTCAGTTTCATATGAATAAGAATGTTTCACAATATCATAAAATGTAACAGAAAAGAATAAATGCTTATATTTATATTAAAGTCATGTCACAAAATTATGTCACACAGATCAAGGACTGTCTTGAAGAGATCAATATGCTATACAGTTTCATGTAGCACAAAATATTTTATCTATTTAAAATCAACAAAATGAATAAGCCCCTACCTAACTGAACCCTACAGAGATAACTGTACTCTGCATAAAACACAACACAGCAAAGACAGGCAGCCAAGAGTGACCATGAGCAGGTAGCTCTGAAGGAGGAAAAAGCACTGGTGCATTCCCTAGAGTCATAGCTCCCAGGCTGAGGCTGAGGCCCACCCCAGACCATGCAGAGTAGATAAAATTTCCGAAGTCTTGATAGCCTGGTAAACCAGGCCACAGAGAATAAAGCAACCACAGCAACTGAAAAGTTAATCAGGAATCCAGGAAAGGAGAATCAGAGTCAAAACCCCAAATTCTATGAATACATGTTGCCTAAATCTTCAGAAAACCCTGAACTATGCACATGTGAGTAACCTCTAAGCAGCCCATCAAGGAATAAAAAAACTGAACTGTAATAGGAAGTCAGTGGGTCCTGGGTTGGAGGGGGCTCCACCCTGGTCTCCCCCACTTCCACCACTTTTCCATCACACCCGAAGGGAGCAAGGTTTGAAACCTTGGTGGGTTTCCACGCATCAGTAAGGGTTCAATTCTTTAAACTGTGTGGTTTTGAAAATGGGCCAGTCAGGTTTGCGCTCACATCAGGGCAAATGAAAGTTTTGTTATTTTTTTTTTCTCCCCTCCCCTGAAAGTTTTACAACTGGTTAGTTTCAAAAATGGGCCAATCGGGGCTGAGATTCAGGCAGCCTGAATGGGATCTAAGCCAGGACAGCAGACAAACTTCAAGACACATTGAGATCTTTCCTCAGACCACCGAAACACTCCACTGAGACACTTTCTTCTGGGAAAACATTTGATCTTTTATGGTTCCTGCTCTTAATTCTTCCACTTGTCAATTCAAGGCACTGATTGCTGCTGCCTGACCTCCAGCACTGCTGACTGACTACTACTCCTGCCTCTGGTTCTGTGTCCACATCACCTGCTGACTAGCCTGTGCCTGAGTGCTTTAAAGAGCTGCTTGATCAGGTACTCTGGGGTCTGATGCTCTGGCACCACCTCAAAGGGCTGTCCACACTGCTTGATTTCCACATACCACCTAATGACCAGCACTGATCAGTGCTGCTGACCTGTGCCTGACATCTCTAAGAGCCGTCCACTGGTTCTGAGTCTCTAGCATCATCACCTCTGGCAGATCAAGCACCACCACCTGGGGCTGTTGCCTCCATCCCTACTTGACCCAGCCTCCCAACCACTGCCACTGGCTGCTGCAGTGCCACCTCAGCAGAACCACCTGTTACTGCCTTTTGCTTCCACCAGCAGTTAGGTACTGGTCTACCACTTTTGTGTGTGTGTGTGTGTGTGTGGTCTCGTCTTTAGTGTTTATTTTTATTTAGCAATTTTTATTTTCTAATCTTCATACATCAGTCATATTTGCATAGTTATTGTCCCCCTTCGGTATGGCTCTCCCCTCAATATTGCACCGCTGTGCCACTGCCCGCTCCTCCTTTCCCCCTTAGTTCTCTGCCCCTTTCTCCCTTCTTTTCTCCTGTTACTCCAGCTCCTCTGTTGCTGCAAGTCTTTGGTCGATGGTTGGCCCAATGATCTCTTTTCTGGAGTAATGTCCTTTTACCTGGGTGAGGACCTATACTCCTGGAATGCAGCAGACAAAGCTGTTCAGATCTCTAAGGGAGTAACTGAGGCGGGTAGCCAGGAAGAATATGTCAGGAACCTCTCACAGGGCTGGTGTGTGGCATGGTTCTCCGGGCTCCTTTATTGTGGTACTTCCTATGATGGAGGAGATGGTTTCTTTTCACGAGACCTATATATTCACTGGGTTTCAGGTTTTTTCAATCATGCTGGCTGTCTCCTCCATTCTGATGTCTGTCACATGGTGCTGGTTCTGTGCTGTATAGTTCTGGCATCTGGGTTTGAAAATCCAACTCCCAGCCATTGGCAGTGTAGAAGTTCCCTGGGGGGGAGGGGGGGAGGGGAGACTCCAGCAAGACTTTAGTAGGTAGTTGGTTCAGCT
This sequence comes from Uropsilus gracilis, assembly GCA_004024945.1. Lineage (NCBI taxonomy): Eukaryota > Metazoa > Chordata > Mammalia > Eulipotyphla > Talpidae > Uropsilus > Uropsilus gracilis. The sequence continues at coordinate 27,572 of PVHY01015834.1, forward strand.
CCTATTCTCTCTTGAGGTTTACAGTTCTGCTATGGGGCCACAGCCACCTCTCTATGGCTTTCCTCACCCACTGGAAAAGGAGTAAGCCTCACTTAAGTTGCACACATCTCTGAACCAGGAATTTGGTTCCCCAGCACGGAGGCATTGCAGGTGGAGCTCTGTGAAAGGTTGCCACAATAGCTAGTCTCATAGTCTTGTCTCTTGTGGTTCCAACCAAGCTCTTTGGATTCTACCTGGTGATGAGTGCATCCAGGACCTGTATTTGTTTCTCTCCTCTCCTGTAAGTCTGCAGCTGGAGTGCTGGTTTTCTCTTTCCTAGTGCAGGTCTCATTGTGGGAGAAAACCAGAGAGGGGACCCTCCCCCAGCCCAAACCTTGGCAGAGGTGCCCTGCCCCCACCCCAGTCCACATGGAGGTAGAGGCCAGCTCCCCCAGCTCAAGACCCCTAGACCTCAAGATCCTTGACTGGTCTACTACTTATCATGTGCTACCAGCTTCAGGCTCTCACCAAAGGGACAATGCCATCTTGCACAGGCAACTTTTGATTTATACCACTGAACACTGTAAATGCTACCAGGGGTCAGACAGATGATCACTTGTGTTCTTAGAAAATCTTTCCTTTTTCCTTTTCGCCCAATTTCCTCCTTGTAAATAAGCCAGTTGTAACACTGAGTCTGAGTCATGTCTTAGAACTGTAAGTACATGGGTGAGGTCCCACGAACTACATTTCCCCAGCTTTGCATGGTTTCAAAATAACTTTAAAGAACAGCTTGAGGAATATTTGGGGAACTCAGGGATTCCCTGAAATAATTTGAGATCATTTTGGCTCCTGTTCTGAGGGTGCCTTATTTAGCTTCTGCAAGGCAGGAGTAACTTGTTCTTACTGGTCTTCACTGCATGGCAAGCTGGTGTGTGCAGATCAAAGGCCACCTTTTCAAAGAGACCCTTCAAGTCCACCCTATTTAAAATTGCTAGCTGACTCCCTTATTCTCTCCTACTTTACCTGTCTTACACTATTTATCACCATCTAAAATGAAACAGGCATGTTTTTTACATTTATTTGTCTACTCTCACCAAAACATAAACTTCTGTTTTGCTGTTGAGGACCTAGCATGATTCTAGGAGAAAGTCAGTGCCTAGTAAATATCTGCTGAATGAATAAACATTATTTTACAACTTCCTTTTCGTCCTTTTAAAAAGGTTATATGGTTGCCCACCTCACAGTCACTCCTGGAAATGTAAGCAGCCTGGTCTGCTACATTCCAGGAGTGTGGGTCTTCAACCAAGAAAAAGGACATTGCTTCAGAAAAAAAGAGGCCAAGCATCAGCCAATGACTTGCAGCAAGAGAGGAGGTGGAGTAACTGGAGAGGGGAAGGAGGAAGGAGGAGTAGAGCAGTGGTATAGGAGTGCAATACTGAGGAGTGGGCCATAGCTAAGGGGAACAATAACTATACAAATATGACTGATGTATAAAATTAAAAAATAAAAGTAAAAAGTAGGCTATAATTACATCCTCTCAGGCTTTTTTAGGTGCATCAAGCATCCTTCCCTTTTTCACTACTTCCTATACTTTTTTTTTTTTGAGACTAGGTCTCACTATTTTTACCTGTGGAACCATAGGCTCATGTTGCCCGGGGTACCACGGACTCAAGCAATCCCTCAGCTTCCCAGGTAGCTGGGATTACAGGCAACACGCCACCATGCCCAGCTATTTTTTGGGGGACTAAAAATAGCTGTGTTGTCATGGGTGGGTCTCGAACTGTGATCCCCAGATCCTGCCACGACTCCATAAGCTGTTGCTTATAGGCACACACCATCATGCCTGGCTTCCGTATACTTTAGCTTGATCCTGATCTGCGTCCACAGTCAAGCAGAAAATGGCATTTATCTGCAGGTGGTTTAATGGGAATGAATATATTTTAGAGTCCTGGGTCCCAGGTGGAGGAACATAGCAGCGTCTCTTTTGTAGCCCAGGTTCTCTACAGGTACAGATGCCTCACCCTCCACAGCGTCTGTCTGCCTTTCAGGCCTCATGCACGTCATTACCTGGTAATCATTTTATTCAAAGAGGTCTTATGAGTCTCTTGAGACAGAACCTTGTAGGTAATTGCTAAAAAGTAACAGTATTACAAAACATTAAATCCCTAGAGAAAGTCAAAGCATCAAAACAACTACATGGAAAAGCAGAAGATGTCTTTGTGCTTGTGTTTTGTCCCTGCTTCTTGATAACAGGAAATGAAGATTTTCAGGTGTCTGAGGCTATGTGTATAAAATGTGGGCACAGGTCATCTCTGCCTTTTACTGTGTGTGTTACCTTACAAAAGAGGATAGCTGATTTGTTTGCTTTTATTTTTTCTATTTTTCCTTCTCATTGGCCTACCTGGATGGACATACAAGCATGTTACATACACTATTAGTGTGAGATGAGCAGAAAATGGTGTTCAGAAAGGCTAGTAAGTAGTCTAATGACCTCCACCAGGAGAATCTAAAGGAGCTGTTTCAACTGCAGGGTCTAACTGGGCCCCAAATAGTTTTGGTAAGATACAGAAACTTCAACACATACTCAAATTTATCACACTTAAACGGATAGGAATCCAGATGCTGCAAAAAATGCTGAGGTGAATAATACAGTATTCACTGGGCAAAGCACTCTGTAAATTAACCAAGACAGAAGTTACCATATAGATGAGTCCTTCCTACTTGATGGATAAGGCTTTAGAGTTTACAATGTAAGAAAAGAGAAGAGACCTAAGTCTGCAAGCATTTCCATTGAGTGAGAAAACAGAACAGGGTTTAAGAGGAAGAGAAGGGATATGTAGAAAATGTAGAAGTGTACCTTTAAGTAAGAATAATTTTGTTTACTGCAAGGAAAAAGAAATACTGGCAGGACAAGTGTGCCAGGCTGCAAGCAAAAACCAAAACAAACAAACGGAGATGAAATGAGAGGGAAGAAGGAAAGGAAGCAGATGACAAAACAGAATGTGAATTCTATCACAGAATAGAATTCAGGCACAGTAGAAGGAATGACAAAGCAAGGTGGAAGAAAGGAGACAAATGGTAGTCTGGAGATAAAGGACAGGGAGGCCCAGGGGCTCCACTCTATCTGGAAAAGCCTGTTATGAAAGCCTGTGAGCCCTGGGTAACTCACTGTGGGAGGCTGTTTTGGTAGATACCAGAGCAAACTATTTGATTCTGAATTCTATATTATTTCAGGTCAGCAAGAGGACTGTACCAGTTACAGGGGTTATAGGGTGACCATGAAAGAAAGCCTTCCTGCAACTTCTAGAACACCAATTTGGTGATAAAAACCTACAAGCACAGCTCCTTTCACACAGGAGTGAGTTCAGTCCTCCTTACTGATCATGACCTCTTAAGTAAATGTAATACACAGACTGTTTTCTCACCCCAAGATCTGAGGCTACAGTTACTCCTAGAACAGGTTTTGTGAACCCAGATGGTACTCACTCAGGATGCGCCATACTAAGGTAGGAGGCAGTACAGAGGAACAGGATCCACTTTCCAAATCTCCCACTTAATTTGCATCAGAATTTTCTATGTTAAATAGTTTTTTCTTATCTACAGTCAACTTTCAACCGAATTCTACCTCAAAAATCCATGCTAGTGTTATTGAGTTATGAATACATAGCACCAGGCTACAGTGGTGGAAGAGGGCCAAAGGTAGAGGCAATAAGGCCGAGGTATGACTGGGGTGAAACGGTGGCAGAAGGAGCTAGAGAAGGTACAGTGGTGACTGAGACTTGCCAAACACTGAGCATCAATAGCACAGCATTCACAAAATCTCTATAGCATCATAGGGATTCTGGTCTGGCAAAAACAATATGACATTAAATTATTTGTAATGATTTTGTATTTTTATTACTTGAACTGTAATAATATTTTGACTAGAGTTGTATGACAAATATGAAATATATTCCACAAATTGTGTGACAAATAGCAGTTTTTTAAAGATTAAATTAAACCCAAATGCTGGGCTCCATCCACTGAAAGGACAAGAAAATTCATCTGTATTCTTTATTTTTTTAATTAATTTTTTTTTGAGACTAGGTCTCATTATTTTTGCCCATGGAACCACAGGCTCACATTGCCCAGGGTATCACGGACTCAAGCAATTCCCAGCCTCAGCTTCCCAGGTAGCTGGGATTACAGGCACGTGCCACCACACTAAGCTATTTTTATTGGAACTAGGTCTCACTACGTTGCCCCGAGTGGGACTTAAACCATTATCCCTGGTTCTCATCGCAACTTCCTAGACTGCTGCTTACAGGCATGCGCCACCATGCCTGGTCTGGCCTCATCTGTGTTCTTTAGAGGACCAATCCTCACTCCAGGGGTGCAAAGGTTAGGAGAGGTTCATCTTCATCTACTGGGTTGTCACTGACCTATGCTTTCATTTAATGCATTTCAGCTAGGCTAGTTAGATTCAGGTGCAAATCTTTTGAAAGCAGTGTTTTTTTCCAGTGTGTGTGTGTGCACGCACATGCGTGTGTGTGTGCACGTGTGTGTAACATCGTTGTATACCCCAGGGTTCTCCCACCACCATGTCACCTGGGAACTGTCATCTTCATCTTGAAAGCAGTGTTGTAACCAGGACAGGTTGGGCTGGGATGTTAGCTTGGAACCCATTCTCTGAAACTACATGCTATAAACATTTCTGTTAAAACGGGCTTCCAAAATGGGTTGTTTATTGGTAAAATTAACAATTATTGATTGGCTCATAATTTAACACTGGGTCTTTCACTGGCAAGATTCAATTTCTAAACATGTCAATTTACTTTAGAGGTCCCTTCACCTGTAGGCTGTAGGGAAAAGGGCAGTCCTTGGTTCCTAAATATCCTGTACCCAGCTTCAAGAATGGTCTAGCATCATCTCTGAGGAACACCTTTGTGCAATAAAAGATGATAGCTTAGATTCCCTGTCAGTTACAGAACTGACTACATATACAGTGTTTGGCTGATTGTTATTAAATATTTAACTAATGCCTGTATAATGAACAAAAGTTGGGTTGAGTGACCTTGCACTATAATCAGAAAGGTTATAATGAAGCAGAGTAACTAAACTTCACTCATTTCTGACTAAGGTGGCTAAAGAAATCTTAGCAAAAGGAACCCAAAATTTGCAAATGAACAAATTGCATTAATCAGCAGGCTGTTGGTGAATCTGGTTCTCATATCTATCTGTGCCAAATGGGCCCAGGAATATTTGCTGAGTCAAGGTTCTGGGACCAGACTCCTCTAGAAATTCTATCAGTCATTAGCCTCCCCAACAAGAACTGATACTCCTCAGAATCTCTAAGGAGATGAACTAAGAAGCTCTCTTTCTTCAGGAGCCTACAGATCTATCCCCTTTCTAGCCTTCAGGGCTCTTTACTGCAGAGCTTAATGACATCTTCTATATGGTACTCAGTGTTTCCACTCCCTAATGTCATGCCTAGAACACTGGAGTCTTAAAACAAAAGGCAGAAAGGGTGCAAATTATCTGCAAACTCTGAATGTAGCAGCAAAAATATGTCTCAGCAAAGAGTGTGAAATAAACACATTCTCAGGTGAAGAAAACATCTTAAAGGCATCACCAACATACCTGTACTGAAGAAAATGCTAAAGACAAAAGGTAAATGATATAGAGGGAAAAGTGGAATTTCAGAAAAAAAGAAGAAACAACAGAAATGGCAATTTTAAACATAAGCTATTATAAGTAGAAGACTGCTTTTAACCTCTTGAGTTCTTCAAAACATGATAGCAAAAAGCAAAACATAATATTGTTAGATGCAGTTTACAATGTATGAAAATGTAACACATTTTCTTTTTATTTTATTTATTTATTATCTATTTATTTTTAATTATAAAATGTATTCCAGTTGGCAATTTAGGTCATAGACAGGTATATGAAAAATCCATAAAAGGGATGAGTATGTGGGGAGTTAGGAGGGGTGGAGATGAGAGGGAGTGGTCAGGGAGGGAAGTTATATATTTTTTTAATATATAAAAAAATTAATTAATTTTAAAAAAAAGGAATCAGTACAATTTTCAATGCTGGGGAGAAGTAGCTCTCCTGCCTGCCTGGCACTGTGCAGATGGCTCTTTCTCTTTCTCCATTCCCTAATAACCCTGTCCTTTTTTTAAATTTAATTTAAATTTTTTAAAATTTGCATATATATGTATATTTATATTTATATTACATTATTCCATTATTGTATACCCCGGGGCTTTCCCACTTCACTAACATTTGTTAACCATCCCCATCTTTTGTGCACTTCACCTCCCCCGCCTTCTTCCCTCTCCTACTATCGCTCCATGGTTTAGTCCCATTGGTTGCTTTCATTCTTTCTTATTCGTGTTTGTTTTTCCCTATATCCATCATATAAGTGAGACCATCCTGTACTTCTTTTCTTTTTGATTTATTTCTGCTAATGAGTCTTCTAGTTCCATCCAGGTTGCTGTGAATGACTTGTGTTTGTCCTCCTTGATTGATGTGTAGTATTCCATTGTGTATATGTACCACATTTTTTTTAGCCAATCATCTGTTTTGGGGCATTTGGTTTGTTTCCAAATCTTGGCAATTGTAAACAGAGCTGCAGTGAACATGCCCGTACAGGTGTCCTTTTGAATTAATGTTTTCATGTCCTCTGGGTAGATTCCTAGTAGTGGGATTGCTGGGTCAAATGGTAAGTCCACTTTCAATTGTTTGAGGGTCCTCCACAGTCTTCCATAGTGGCTGGACCAGTTTGCACTCCCACCAGCAGTGTAAGAGAGTTCCTTTTTCTCCACATCGGCATCAACATTTGTTGTTGTCTGTTTTATTTATATGGGCCATTCTTACTGGTGTAAGATGGTATCTCAGTGTGGTTTTAATTTGCATTTCCCGATTATTAGTGATATGGAGCATGTTTTCATATGCCTATTAGCCATTTGTATCTCCTCTTTGGTGAAGTGTCCTTTTAGTTCTTCTGCCCATTTTTTGAGTGGGTTTTTTGCTTTGTTTTTGTTGAGCTGTAGGAGCTCTTTGTGGGTCTTTGTTATCAGACCCTTGTCACTTGTCTGGAGGGCAAAAATTTTCTCCCAGTCGGTTGGGTTTCTTTTTGTTTATTGTCTTTTTTGCTTAACAGAAACTTTTTAGTTTTATATAGTCCTAGCAGTTTATGCTTTCCTTCATATTTTTTGCCACCCAGGGCGCGGTGGCCGCTGTCATGGCCACCATGTGCGTGACCCCCTGGGGGCCGCGCAGCGTCTGCCCACTGGCCAAGCCCGGCCTCTTTCCGGGCTGACCCCAGGCCCACCCCACCTGATCTCGAGGAAGCACGAGGAGCCGGTGCGTGATGCCCTCAGTCTTTGGTTTTCCTTTCCTCTCCCATAATGTGGGGAAATTAATGAACTTAACACAGACAGTAAACAACAAAGAGTGGGGTGTGAGAGAATGGAGGCGGTACCTGAGGGAGAGGGGGAAGTACCCCAAAAACCATTTACTGAGGTTCTGATTTAAAGAATAAAAATAAAATAAATCAATAAAAAAGAATGTAAATCCATTACCACTATGAAAACAACATAAAAAATTAT
>PVHY01015835.1:0-35132 GCA_004024945.1 Uropsilus gracilis
CTATTTTTGCCCGTGGAACCGCAGGCTCTCGTTGCCCGGGGTACCACGGACTCAAGCAGTCCCCAGCCTCAGCTTCCCAGGTAGCTGGGATGACAGGCCCGCGCCACCACACCCAGCTATTTTTTTGGAACTAGGTCTCGCTACGTTGCCCTGAGTGGGACTCGAACCACAATCCCTGGTCCCCGCCACGGCTTCCTAGGCTGCCGCTTACAGTCATGCGCCACCGTGCCCGGCCTCCAGCAAGTTTTTGAGACCAGGACTCGCTATGTTTCCCGGGATAGTCTCAAACCCGCGAACTCAAGCGATCCCAAGCCTCTTGCCTCCCAGCGCTTGGATAACAGGCGCGCGCCACCACACCCAGCTACTTTCCTGTGTTTATAACTTACTCTATGTCAACACTGACTAAACTTCGCAGCACAAGTTAGAAATGGGAGCTGCTGTCAGATCGGCCCCCCCAGACATCAGCTGCTGTTTTATCTGTAGTTAATATGTTTTCAGGGGGCTTCACCTTCTATTTTGAAATAACGACCTTAAGATATGAATATGTGTGTTTTCGAAGAAATCTGCATTGTTGTTGTTGTTGTTGTTGTTGTTGTTTGAGACTCGGTCTTGCTATTTTTGCCTGTGGAACCGCAGGCTCATGTTGCCTGGGGTACCACAGACTCAAACAGTTCCCAGCCTCAGCTTCCCAGGTAGCTGGGATGACAGGCGCATGCTACCACGCCCAGCTATTTTTTGGGGACTAGGTCTCGATATGTTGCCCCGAGCGGGACTCAAACTGCAATCCCCAGTCCCAGCCGTGCTCCATAGGCTGATGCTTACAAGCATGCACCACCGTGCCTGGCTCAGAAGTCTGCATTGTGTCGGGATAGTATTTCCCTATATTTCCCCACTCCTTTATGTGCTTTTCATTTGCTGAGTGTCACACCAAATTTTGCACATGGTTTTGATCTTTGTATATGAAAGGTCTCTTTCATTTTTCAGCTTTTGCGTTTTGCGTTCCAAGGAGTCAGACATCTATCCTCAGAACAACCAGGAAAAGTGATGCTTTGAGACAGGAGACGGTGGTAAGTTGGCAGCACATTCCCAAGGCAATGACCCAGGCACAACCTAGATTAAAGGGGCAACTAGGAAGGAGGATGAATCAGACACCCCTGGCCTGAAGGGGGGGAGGAACTACCCAGCTTAAGGGGAGATTTTAAGAGCTGTTGCAGAATCACCAGTGGGGTGGAGATCTCACACATAAGAATTATCATAGAAGACATGCCTGCTTTTGATGCTCCTGACAACAGAAATTATAACCCTTAAGAAAGCGATTCTTTTTCCATCAGGCCAGTAACGACATACACCATGGCATCTTTATCGGTCCAATTTTGGGTGAATTTTTTTTTTTTTAAATTTTTTAAAAATTTTTAAAAATTTATTTATATATAAATTTCACACATTGTAATTCCGGGGATTCTCCCCGCCCCTCCCCACCATTCCCCCCTTTCCCCCCCTGCCTGAAGTTGTGTGCTTCAGTTTGGTGCTTAGCTTGTTTTGACTTTTCGTCATGGCTTTTGTTTATTTTTTCCCCTATATCCCATATATTAGTGAAAACATTTGGTTTCTGTCTTTTTCTTTTTGACTTGTTTCTGCTAATAGGATCTCTTCTAAGTACGTCCATGTTATCCTCAAATCATCAAATTTGTCATTTCTAATTGATGAGTAACATTCCCCACCCAGAGCTCAGCTATAAGGCCAGCAGCAACCTGCTTCCCCCCAGATACTGACTGCTGGGTCCTGGGCGGAGTTGAGGGTGGGGTGGCCTCGGGCTGGAGAAAATGGGGTTTTAGGGTTTCTCCTTGCACCTACAGGTCCCACCTGCCCGAGAAAGAGCATCCAGGGAAGGAAGAATGAATCCCAGGATCTCAGGAACAGCCTTGGTGGGGCTCGTTGTACCGTAGACTGAGGTTGGGGAACAGCGGTTGGAGCAGATCCAGAGTCTGCCCCCTCCCATAGTGGCTCAGTGCAGCTGTTCTAAGCCCGGAGAGAGCGATGGAGGCCCAGGTGAGGGTGCCGTGTTGTCTCCTCTCTTTCTCCCTCTTAGACTGGAAGAAGCTTCGTATAAAGTCCTGTCCCAACAGCAAAGTACAGGCTGACACGCAGGCAGGCAGCGACTGATGCCATCAGCCCTGCGCTGTACAGCCTGGCTAAGCTTCCTGCGTCTGGGGCGTCTGGGAGGGAGAATCAGACGGAGCACATCGTTCAGCGTTTAGAAGAAGATGGAAAGGAAGTGTTTCCTGACTCTCTGGGGAGACAGGGTATAGGGGGTGGCACTGCACAGCAGCTGCTCGGCTGGCCTGGCTGCCAAGCCCATGTGACCGGCCGTCCTGTTTGTGGCCGGGCCGCGTGTGTCGTGTATCTTGGGTGATGATGGTCTCAGTCAGGGTTCATTTGCCCAAACTGTAGAGCACAGCACACCAGGAGAGCACCCGCACTTGGCCTGGGCTGTGGGTTCTCACAGGTCCCCGGGACTCGCCCTGGTTATTATTAGTGGACTTTCAGGCAGTCGTGTTGATGGTTGGGGATGACCCGCTGTCAGCACAGAAGTTACTTGGGAGCACTGCGTGTTCCTGTGAGCCCTGTTCCGAATCTACATGTGCTCTGAGAGAATGATGTCCCGCAAAACGTCTGCCATATCTGAGGTCAGATGTTCTCTGTGGGAGGCAGTTGTCAGGGTGTCTGGTTCTTCCCTCCCCCCCTTCCACCCGCAGGTCTCATCTCGGGTGGGTGGGTTAATGGTTCCCCCCATTGTGCTTGGGGCCTGTGTGCGGAACACACCTGTTGGTGGAGATACCAGCTCAGAACTCCTTGAGCTTCCTGACTGAAGTTTGGGCACTTTCATCAGTTTTGGCAAACTCTCACCATCAGCTCCTTCGATGATCGCAGAAGTGACAGGAGACGCATTCTACCTTCTCCCCACCTTGTTCTCTGATCGCTCTGTGCAATTTCTTCCTCTACCTCTTTTTTAAATTTTCTGTTTTCTGTAATGGTTTCATTATTTTCAGGAATTATTTTGCATGTATAAATTGACTGAAAGTGGTGAAATATGATGTTTACCTGTGTGTTAGCATGCCTGTGAACAGATCTGTATATATCTATGTATTTTCATAGATTTGTCATCGCCAAGTAGGACAGTCCCTTTTTTATGGTTGTCTTTCCTTTGTCTTTCTTCTCTTCACATTACACGTACTCTCTGACCAGGTATTTTCCTATAATTCTGCCTTGAAGCTGTTCATAGTAGATTCTGATACTGACTCTTCCTTTGTCACCGTATCACTGATGAACACACACACATGCCCGTGGATGAATGTCTGTTTCTAGATTAACAAGATGAGACAATTTCCTTAAATTATAGAAACTCGACTGGCGTGGGTGCATAAGTGAATGACCGATTGTTGAATTATGCTTCCATGTTCTATTTAGTATTTGCTTCCACGACACATGAAAAGAAAAATCCTACTGAATATGTGGTTGTAGGTGATAGAGTGGAATGAGCAGAGACCCTTCGTTAACTCTTCACTGCTCCCATAAGAAGCCGTCTCATGTGCTGCTCTGTGCTGTGACAGGACTCACTGACCCTGGAGGATGTGACCGTGCACTTCACCCAGGAGGAGTGGCGTCTCCTGACCCCTGCTCAGAAGGCCCTATACCAGGAGGTGATGCTGGAGAACTGCAACCACCTCTTGTCTGTGGGTGAGGATGCCACCCTGGGTACCGTGGATCCACTCAGGGCCTTTCCTGCTTGGCTCTCTGTGGTCCTGGGTGTGTGGTGCATGAGGGACTCAGGCTCCTGTCTGTCTCCTGAGACAGGGTATTCACCTCCTTCTTCTAGGGGAAGCATGAGAGGGAATATCTGACATCATGTTCAGCAGGAATGTGGAGGAGCTCAGGAGTGGGGAGTCAGGATTTATGTATTTTCTTAGAATGAAAGTCAGCCTTACTTGTGCTGTCTGTCCTTATTTTCTTCATCCCCCCCCCACCAGATCACAACAGTGAATCCAGCAGAGTTATGCCTTCCAAACATCACCCCATTTTCTTTAACTCTCTCCATCACCATTGCACCTGCCTGCTCACGATCTACAGCTCTTTCCTTGTGTCTTTCTTAGTCTTTTACTGTGGATTTAACCAAATTCTATTGACACTGGGACCTAGGGGTACCCAGAATGTGTATCCCCAGCATGACCTCTACAGGTCTTCAGTAAGAATCTGAGCAGGGTTTAGTCTGCCCATCACAATTTGGATGAGGTGGCCTGCCATTTCTGTTTGCATTTTATGGTAAGGTGAATGGAGTTTATAGCATCTGCATGTTTTCCAAGACCTTGTTTGGAGTACTGTGATGTCCGTACTCACTGTAAATTATCGTTAATTTTCGTTTTACTAGTGGCCTTTCTATTTTGATTAATTTTATTAGGGTTTTTCCACTGTGTAAGAAACAAATACTGAGTTTTATATACAATCATTTAATAGACTCAGAAAACCACCAATGACATGAAGGTGGATGTAAAAATACCTTCATATCAGTGCAGGATGTGAAAATAATTTCTTTTTCTTTTCTTCCTAGAAATTGCAAAACTGGAAAGTAATCTGCCCCAGAGCTTACGAAATCAAACTGTGCAAAACACACTAGATCAGTGCCATGACCATAGAAAAGCAGAAAATATTGTTCACGACAGCAAGAATCACCTTCCATTAAGGGAAGATCATGATATAAAAGCAAAATATGTGACTTCAAATAAACCTTCAGGTAAGGAAAACCAATGCTATGAAATAAAGAATGACGTTGAGGGAAAGACAGGAGATGGGAAATCTTTTCTCCATGCTCTCCACGAACAGTATCAAGCTGAAACTATACTCCATGGAAACCATAAACTCAGCAGTAATTCACACGGCATCAAGCCTCAGAAAACTCAAAAAGGAAAGAAACCTCATGTGTGCAGGGAAGGTGGAAAAGGCTTGCCACGTGAGTCAGTGCTGAGTGACCGCTGCAGTGTTCATACAGGAGAGAAGCCCCATCCGTGTAGGGTGTGTGGGAAACCCTTTCACAGAAAGATCAGACTCTCTGAACACCAGAGACAGCACACTTTAGGAAACCTTCATGAATGTAGCAAATATGGAAAAACCTTTAGCCAGTTATCATCACTAGGTGCACATCTGAAAACGCACATAGCAGAGAGACCTCATCATTGCAGCGAATGTGGAAAAAGCTTCATCCACAAGGAAACTCTAAATGTACATTGGCATATTCATACAGGAGAGAAACCATATAGATGCAATGAATGTGGAACGGGCTTTATCAAGAAGATAAGCCTCATAGCACATGAGAGACTTCACAGGGGAAATACTTCATTTGTTTCCAGTATTACTGAAAAATACTTTTCCCAGAAGGCAGGTCTAATTAGTAACCTAAGAATTCATAATGGAGAGGAGCCCTATGAATGCAGTGAGAGTAGAAAAACCTTAACTAAAAGTGATATGTGCCATGTCCATCAAAGGTCACCTACAAGAAAGAAAACCTATGTCGGCAACGAACATGGGAAATCCTTTATCACAGAGGATAAACTCAGTGTCCACCAAAGGGCTCATGCTGGAGAGAAACCCTGTGTCAGCAGTGAAGATGGGAAATTCTTTATACCAAAGGATATGCTCAATGTTCATCATGGGTCTCATAATACAGATCAATCATATGTCAGTAATGAACATGGGAAATCCTTTACTGCAGATAAGCTCACTGTGAATCAAAGGTCTCATATAGGAGAGAAACCTTACATCTGCCCTGAGTGTAGGAAAGCCTTTCCTACAAAATCTCACCTCACTGTTCATCAAAGGTCTCATACAGGAGAGAAACCTTATAAGTGCACTGAGTGTGGGAAAGCCTTTCCGGCAAAGAGTAGGCTCACCGTCCATCAACGGTCTCATACAGGAGAGAAACCTTATGTCTGTACTGAGTGTGGAAAAGCCTTTCCGGCGAAGAACAGGCTCACGGTCCATCAAAGGATTCATACAGGAGTGAAACCTTTCGTCTGCACTGAGTGTGGGAAAGCCTTTACTACAAAGGGTAACCTCACTATGCATCAAAGGTCTCATACAGGAGAGAAACCTTATAAGTGCACTGAGTGTGGGAAAAGCTTTCCTGCCAAGAGTAGGCTCACTGTCCATCATAGGTCTCATACAGGAGAGAAACCTTATATCTGCACTGAGTGTGGGAAAGCCTTTACTACAAAGACTGATCTCACTATTCATCAAAGGGTTCATACAGGAGAGAAACCTTATATCTGCGCTGAATGTGGGAAAGCCTTTCCTGCAAAGTCTAAGCTCACTGTCCATCAGAGGTGTCATACAGGAGAGAAACCTCATCTGCATTGAGTGTGGCAAAGATTTTATTATAAAAGTTATGCTCACTCTCCATCAAAGGTATCATATGTCTGTATTGAGTGTGGAAAAGCCTTTTATTCATCAAAGATCTCAGACAGCAGATAAACCTTATATTTGCAATGAGTGTGGGAAAGCCTTTATTGCAAAGACTAAGCTAGCTGCCCATCAAAGGTCTCACACAGGATAGAAACCTATTATCTGCACTGATTGTGAGAAAGCCTTTCAAATCACATTCTCATTGTGCATCAGGGACATACTGCAGGAGAGACATCCTGTGTCTGCTGTGAGTGTTGGAAGGCATATGCCTAAATGGCTTGTGTTGTGAATCGTAGGCGAATACATTGAGAGAAATGTGTTCATTCCCTCTAAGTAGAATCCATCTCATCGTCCACCCCACTGAGCAGCACAATTCATCGCAGACCATTGTTCTGAAATATGAGTACCTTGTTTATTACATGTCTATGCCAGTACCTTCTGTGGATCCTGGGACACCATTAAACATCCCTGGTCTCCTGGCATATAAGAATGTGGTTCGAGAGCCTATGGCTAGAGAGATAGGAGACAGTAGTGGGTTAGCAGAAGATAGAAATGTTACATATGCATTGACCATTGTTAGACAGTCAGGGGTCCATTATGTTTTACTTCATGTCACAGAAAACCAGTAAGACTCAGATATTCTCATAGGAAAGGGTATGTTGAAATTTCTAGGGTACATTATGTGAGAAGAATAAAATCAGAATTCATATAAATGCAGACTGTGAAATCCTTCTGTACTCACCCTATTCTTTTTTTTTTTTTTTTTTTTTTTTTTTTTTTTTTTTTTTTTTTTTTTTTTGCGACTAGGTCTCGCTAATTTTGCCCATGGAACCGCAGGCTCACGTTGCGGGTTGCCACAGACTGGAGCCATGCCCAGCCTCAGCTTCCCAGGTAGCTGGGATTACAGGCATGGGCCACCACACCCAGCTATTTTTTGGGGACTAGGTCTCGCTGTGTTGCCCCAAGCGGGACTTGAACCACGATCCCTAGCCCCTGCCACTTAATAGGTTGAAGCTTACAGGCACAAGCCACCGTGCCCGGCCTGTACTCACCCTATTCAATACATACGTTGATGCCCAGTAGCCAGTGAGTTTAGTTTGTTTTTTTGTTTTTTGGTTTTTTTTTTTTTTTTTTTTTTTTTTTTTTTTTTTTTTTTTTTTTTTTTTTTTTTTGAGACTAGGTCTCACTATTTTTGCCTGTGGAACCGCAGGCTCTTGTTGCCCAGGGTACCACGGACTCAAGCAATCCCAGTCTCAGCTTCCCAGGTAGCTGGGATGACAAGCATGCACCACCACGCCCAGCTATTTTTTGGAACTAGGTCTCGCTACGGGCCCCAGGAGGGACTCAAACCGCGATCCCAAGCCCCTGCCACTTCATAGGCTGAAGCTTACAGGCATGAGCCACCGTGCCCAGCGAGTTTGGATGTGCTCATTAGTAGCTCTGATGAGTCATCTGAAAGAAGGGAGCTGAAGTAATAGGTGAAGATTTGTGCTTTTGAAGTAACTGAGGTTATCTGTCTGTGGAACCTTCATGTGCAAATGCATAAGCTTTTCTGACCATATAAAAACACTGGGGGTGGGGGGAAAAAGTTAATATTGTAATTGTGGGATGGATAATGTGTTCTGGGTTTCTTTGTTTGTGTTTTTTAGAGACTAGGTCTCGCCATGTTGCCTGGGGTCGTCCAGAACCCACGAACTCAAGTGATCCCTAGCCTAGCCCAGGTAGCTGGGATTACAGGCACACATCACCATGCCCAGCTATTTTTTAGAGACTAGGTCTCACTATCTTGCTTAGGGTAGTCTCGAACCCGCAGACTCAAGAAATCCTTGGCCTCAACCTCCCAGCACTAGGACTACAGGTGCCCGCCACCGTGCCCAGCTTCGTATTCCGGTTTTTAAAAGTGAAAGTTTAACTGAAAAATAGACTTAAATTCTGGGAAGTGTTCATCAAGCAGAGAAATTTAGGAAACATAGTTTCATTGTTGAATTCTTTACTAGCATTTCTCAGATCCTCCTTTGCATTGGTTTGAAGGTTCAGGAAACAAAACAGGACAAGTCCAAGTCTGGACAAAGAAATGAGTTGGTTGGATGATATTCCAGTGACCCATTTTACTCTCCTCATCTAGGTGAAAGGGACACAATCTTAGACTGCTCTGTTGTACAGCCTAGTTTGGGCAGTTAGTGGGAACAAAAGTATATCTCACCATTCTAACTAAGGACGTTAGTAGCAGATCCCCCAGTGATTTGGGGTTTTCTCGTGGTCCTTCCTCCAGGTTCTTGGAGGATTCCCACAGTGTATTAACCTAAGAACAGCAAGGGGCAACGCTCTGAGATTAATTTTGAACACTGTGTTGAAAATTGGTAGAACAAACACTTTCTATCATGTAATATATATGGAAAAATTGCTTCAAGGCTTAGTGAGAATTTCCCCTTCAGGGGACTTATTTCTAGGAAGGTAAGGATTCCTCTTAGCACACATTAAACTGCTGAGAATCATGTTCTTTGTTTACATGTTGTCTTGTCAAATAGACTACAAAAATGCTACATAACCCTTATTTATTTGGCTACCTGACTGTTTAATACCCAAGGCTGTTTCCTGGGTTTCAGTAGATTGTATTTCCAAACTCAAAATCCCAGTGTGATGTGTGACTAAGTCACCAGACTTTGGGGAAGCTGCCAAATTCGTAGCTGATTTAATGGGTGACACGTTTGTTTATGTTCTGAGGCCAAACTCCTTTTTATCATGCTTAAAAGGTTTTTTGCAAACTCTGTTTACATGACTATTTCTGAGTAAACACACAAATATATAGATTCAGAAAGCCAAGACATCCCTGGACTACAGGTACTGATGGGATTAGCCTTGGGAGGGAGTTCTCAAAAACTTTCTATCTCCCCACATTGGGTGTGGTTACAGACTCAATAACTGAATATAGATCAGGCACAGCAGAAATGAGAACCTGAAGAAACTGAAAGTAAGGGGAGCATCTTAGTTCTCAAGGATGGAGAACAGGAGTTGATAGGTGAGATCCCAAAGGGTTGTCCAGAGTAAAATCTTTGTCCTTAGCCCTGTCACTCTTGAGCCTGCAACCATTCCAGAGGATTCTAGCTCTACTCTTAGCTGCTGAAGGGAGATGTACCTTCTCTTCCGTACACTCCTGGGAGTGAAACTTTGGCCTGTCACTGCTCTGCTTTCCTGCCTCGTTTCTGTTATCCACCAGGCCAAGTCATGTGTGTTTCCCCCTATAAACAGGAATGGATCGTCGCCTTATTGAAGTGGTCTCAGTTCATCCTGAAATCCTGCATGATTGTGTAATTCACTTTTTTTCCCTTCTTGCCACCCCAAAGCTTTCAGAGAGAGAGAATTTGAGGATGACAGATGAATTTGGGGACTCTCCCATCTTAATCTATAGAACCAGGGACATTACAGGGCAATTTCTAGTAATTTTTTTTTTTTTTTTAGACTAGGTCTC
This sequence comes from Uropsilus gracilis, assembly GCA_004024945.1. Classification (NCBI taxonomy): domain Eukaryota; kingdom Metazoa; phylum Chordata; class Mammalia; order Eulipotyphla; family Talpidae; genus Uropsilus; species Uropsilus gracilis. The sequence goes on from PVHY01015835.1 coordinate 9,923, forward strand.
ACTATTTTTGCCCGTGGTACCGCAGGCTCTCGTTGCCCGGGTTACCACGGACTCAAGCAGTCCCCAGCCTCAGTTTCCCAGGTAGCTGGGATTACAGGTGCACGCCACCACACCCAGCTATTTTTTTGGAACTAGGGCTCGCTACGGGCCCCAGGTGGGACTCAAACCGCGATCCCTAGCTCCGGCCACTTCATAGGCTGACGCTTACAGGCACGAGCCACCGTGCCTGGCCAATTTCTAGTAATTTTTTTATAGTGACTTCCACAGGTAGTTTTAAAGTTTTTGGAGAGCCACCCACCAATGACACCCACCCACCCACACCTGTGACCTCTCCTGGGAAAGTATCCAGGGTGCTCTCTGCTGTGTCTTCTGTAAGAAAAATATTGCCTGGATCTGGGCTGCACAGTCATCTCTTGAAGACCTCCACTTCCAGTACCATCATGTTTAGGATTAAGCTGGAATGTGAATTCTGCCAGGTCAAGGTTCAGGGAATATTAATTTCATAGCATACAAACAATAACACTTGAAGGCATTTTGAGAATTTCTCCTTCCTTCAAGTGGCTTATTGTAGCCAGGATTCCTCTTCAAGGATCTTAAGCACCTGAGAATCAAGTTGTTTTGTTCACATTCACTGTCTTGATACAGACTACAAAACCCTTGGTTAATAAAAGCAAAAAACATTTCTTCACAGTTTCAAATATATTTTAGTTCAAAATAAAGGCATATTTTAACGGACAGTGTTTTTATTTGGAATCCGTTCCAAGTTGATTGTAAAACAATTTAGTCAACAACAGGTGGGCTAACTACGGATTACTCCATGTATTTGGGTGACTCTGCCAATAGGGCCCAGGGTTATACTCCATGTATTTGGGTGACTCTGCCAATAGGGCCCAGGTAACCCTGTGCTCCCATTTGCGTTGCTGTGTCCCTCCTCCCTCCAGTAGAGACAGCTTTAAGATCACAGAGATTTACCACGTGGATCATGGAAATTGACTCTCCATTTCTGGTAGCTCCGTCTTGCCATTATCTGCTGCATGCTTTGCATATGGAGATGAGATAGTGCATTTTTGGCCCAGGGAAATATCACAAGCTGCCAGACAATTGCTCCAAGTTCCCTGGGGACCTTATTGGGTACTTAGTGTTCAAGAGGAAAGATATCGCCTTAGTTTCGCTAATTCATATTTGAACACTACGTATCCTGAGTGAAGAGGGGCTAAGGCACAGACAGGAGCAAAGGTTTGTAACTAACTCAGTGTCTGAAGTGTGTGTTTTGAAGACCAAAGTGACCTGTGCAACAGCCCTGAAAGCAGCGTTGGTTCCGTGACTATTTCTCAGGAAACACAAAATACAAAGACAGATTGGGAAAGGGAATGAGCAAGTGGGTTAGTGATGGGATTAGCTGTGGGTATGCAGTGCTCAAGAACTCGCTATTTTCCCCATGTTGGTTATGAAGACTGACTCTCTAACTGATAAACTGGGCTGAGCAGAAAAGAAAAAGCATCCTTAAAACAAAGGGAAATGAAGAATAGGAGGTGGCATGTGAGGTCCCCAAGGAACAGCTTTATCCCCTGGCCTGTCTGACCTGGCACTATCCAGAGAATTCCAGCTCCACTGTTCCCTCCTCAAGGGAGGAGTACCTTCTGTTCTGTACACTCCTGGGAGTGTACCCCTGGGCCTGCCATTGCTCTGGTTCCCCCCCCCCCATTACTGTTATCTACCTGACAAGGGACATGTGACTTTCCCCATTTGAACAGATCTCGTTTGTCACCTTATTGAAGGGTCTCAGTTCATCCTGAAATCCTGAGTAATTGTGTGACTCAATTTTTCTCCCACCTTACCCACCCCATAGTTTTTGCACAGAGATTATTTGAGGACGACCGATGAATTTGGAAATGTTCCCATTTTAATTTGCATAACCAGGGATATCACAGGACTATTTCTAGTCATTTTCTGTAGTGTCTTCCTACCACAGGTCATGTATACAACGTCACAGTATTGATCTTTTTTTTTTTTTTTAACATCTTAAAGGGACAGATTTAGTACAAAATGGAAGGGAAAAGACAGCTTCGTAGGCAGTAAGAGTTGTCATAGCTGCTTTGCAAAGACCAAAGTTCAGTGACCAAAAAAAGAAAGAATAGAATACACCCCCCACCACCACACAAAAAACAAACAAACCACACAATCATTTGCATAGTCAGGTTGGCAGGAGAGCCTGTTTCACTTCTTTGTATTCCCCAGGGATCACCACCACCACCTTCCCTCCCAACTCCCCCCCCCCCCCCCACCCCAGGGCCCCCAAGTTGTGTTCTTTAGTTTGATTGTTAGCTTTTTTCCTCCTGGCCTTTTGCTTGTTTACCCTGAAAAGTCAGCAAGGAAGGAGGGAGCAGGAGTCAGGTCAAGTAGAATTAAGAAGAGTTTATTGCCGAGGGGGGGTGGTTAGTGAAGTGGAATTGAAGTGGAATTGCCCAAGTGGAATTGGTGCCTGCTTTTATAGGAGCAGGAACATGGGGGTGGGTTTTGCTAGTGTGAAAGGCAAGGTCTTGGGCTAGTTTGTGGCCGAGGTCGCCAGCAAGGTTGCTGGCTGGGTGGGGTGGGTGAAGCTGAAGCTGTAGCCAGAGGGTAAGACTTAAAGGGTGGAGGCTCCCAGCGCCCCCAACCTGACCTTTCATTTCCTATCACCCATATATTAGTGAAACCATTTGGTTTCTGTCTTTTCTGACTTCTTTCTGCTAATATGATTTCTTCTAGGTCCATCCATGATTGTAAATTCTTGACTCCTATCCCAGACTGCCTGAACCAGAAATCTTACCCCAAGTTTTTAATAAAAGCCCGATGTTCACCTACATTTGAAAACCTTTGTCTCAGGCCCTGACTAGAACCCACATCATCCCCTTCACTTTATGGCAGGGTGACCCAGGCAGATCTCCTTCCTTGTGGAGTCCAGCCTGACTGCCTCTCGGAGTCTCCTGTGGCCTCTCGTGCATCTGTGTATGTGCTTGTCTTATCACGGGCGATCCGCTGGGCGGGCTGTGCTTAGCCTTGAAGGTCTCTTTAGAAGTGACCATTCCGAGTGGACATCCCAACAGAATGTGTTACGGTTGGAATCCTCTGAGGCTCACACAAGACGCAAGACCATGGGAGATGCAAGAGCAAAAAGCCTTTTAATTGTCAGCTCGAGCTGCGGTCCGACCCAGAGTTAACGACACAGTAGTAATCTCTTGGAGGGAAGGACCCTGAGTCTGGAGAGCAAGAGACTTAGATACATTTTTGACAGTGCTGGGTAACGTTTCACATAGTAGTAGTTGTTGTTGTTGTTGTTGTTTTGACATAGTTACTTCCTCAATGATTCCAGCATGCGGTAAGACCTTGTGGCAAAAACTCAGATAACCTATCTTGGTTTGAGGCAGTTACATATTTCTTCAAGGATTACTCTACTCAACAAATGGACCCAGTGTGCGGGAGGCGCCATGGCTCCAGTATCCAGTCCTGCAGGTGGGCAGACCGGCAAATAACGGGCAGTGCCCTGTAGGTGATCACTCACCTGCACAATCAGGAACAAAGCACCTTTCTGCAGGAGCTCAGGCTCTGGCACAGGGGATCCCTGCGGCTCCCTCTCCCAGCTGCCCAGGGCTGGTTCTGGTTCAAAAATCCTCCCCGGTTTCCGTACGGCGTCGTCCAATATGGCCGCCTCCATGACCCCGGCCTGGGCGCAGACATATTGCTTCGTGCGGCCTCGCGGGAAGTCAGTAGGCGGAGCCCGCCAGCCCGTTTGTCCTCTGCGGCCGCCGTAGAAGGAGTTTCCTTCCCCGCACTTTCTTTTCGCCAACGGGATCCGCGCGGCGGGAACCCGGTGCCGGCGGCTGCGTGTCGGCGAAGTGGGCGCTCGCTTTGGAGCCTGAAGTTGGCGGCGGGAAGTGGAGGTTCGTGTTGTGACGCGGGGTCTCGGCCGCGGTGGGTCGGCCGTGGGATCGGGGAGTCGGCGGCCGCGGTGGAGGCGTTTCTGGGGCGGGGGCGCTGAAGGGGCTTCGCGGGAGCCGGACGCCCAGTGCGGGGCTGGGGGTTCGGGGTCACCGCGGCGACGCCGGTTAGAGGGGGTCGCTCGGTCCCGACGTCGGGGCGCAGTGCCGTCCGGGGCCCCGGGTACGGCTCGGACTTGGGGCTCCTTCCGGGGCTCTTCTTCCGGGGGGGGCCGGGCGGACAAGGGGCTGCTGGGGACCGCGGTGCTGGGAGGCGAGGCTCGTGAGCGGCGGCCCCCGGTGTGCGCGGCGCGGGGCTCGGGGAGCCGCCTGCTGCGCCCGAGGTTGGCAAGTGGGGGGCCGGCGGCGGCGCCCCTCGATCCGTATACTTCGGAATGTAGGAGGCAGAGTACGTTCAGCCGCGGATCGGTACCTGGGTCGGGCGCCGCAGGTGGTGGCCGCCCTCCCCGCGGGTTTACCCGGAGCGCGCGGGCGGCTGGGGGGTCCCTGGTTGAGCCGCCGCGGGGGGGGGGGGGGGGGGCCTTGCTCTCAGGTTCCCCTCATGCAGTTGTGCAGGGAAGGTGAGCTCGGGCCTGACAGCAGTTCTGGGCAAGTCTAGTTGCCTCTGGCGGTTCTGGAGGCTCAGTCTCTTCACTTGCTCCTCAATTAGTGAGAAGTCAGCTCAGGTATCGAAACAGGGTCATGAAAAGAGGAAACTTTTTCACTTACAACTTAACTCGGCTCTTAACTCCATCACTCAAATCACCTCTTTGCCTGCTTCTGCCAGACAGGCTGACGCAAAGCAGTTGCATTATTAGCGTTTTCACTGACCACCCACACTGTTGGTATGCAAAAGTCAGCTCCCAGCTTCTCTCAGCTCTCTTTCCCTCTCAGACCTAGGAAAAAAACTTAAAAACAGCAGTGTAAACCGTAGACTAGTTTTCCTTCATTTACCTTTTGCAGCTACTGCAACTTAAAGACTTTCAAACCTGTGCATCCCTTCCACCACCCCCGGCCTTTTCACTATAATTACAAGCCAGAACAAGACTCTCAGAGTGCAGACTAATTTATTCTTTACAAAGTGATTACCTAATTACTGCAAAAAGAAACCTATTAGAAAAACTCCTATTACTTCATCATTGTCCAGAACCTTTCTCAGCATTGTCCAAAGTCCTTCCCCCAGGCTGTCCAAAAACCTTCAGTCTCTTAGCCCTGATCATCTCACCAGTGTCCAGCCAGAATTCATCTCCACATGCTTGAAGACTTCTTCCTTTGGCGAGCTCCAATTCCTCCATGCCGTCTTTTCCTGTCCTTCTCCAGGTAGTAGAAAGAAGCTCCTTAATACTGGAACCAGCAAAGTTCATTTTCTTTCAGGCTTGACTAATTTGGCCTCTTCCTGGCTGGGCATGGTGGCTCGTGCCTGTAAGCTTCAGCTGTAAAGTGGCCAGGGCTAGGGATCGCGGTTCAAGTCCCGCCTGGGGCCTGTAGCGAGACCTAGTTCCAAAAAATAGCTGGGTGTGGTGGCCTGTAATCCCAGCTACCTGGGAAGCTGAGGCTGGAGATCGCTTGAGTCCGTGGTACCCTGGGCAATGTGAGTCTGCGGTTCCACGGGCAAAAATAGCAGACCTACTCTCAAAAAATAATAATAATAATTTGGCCTCTTCCAAACATAGTCAAGTCAGACTCAACACAGCAAACTCCAACACGGAGTTCAAATCTCCAACCTCTTTAGCTTTCAGCAGGCACACTCAGCTTATGCTTACTAGGAGCCGTGAGTTGCCAGACTGGGCCAAAGCCTGGCCTGAAACTCCTCATGGCCTCATGACCTGGCCTCCATCCTTTCCTCCCAAAATGGCTGAATATCCCAAATAGCTGATCCTTTTCTCTTTGTTCCAACCCCCTTATATTCCCTTCTTTCCCAAGACTTCCCACCAAGAGAACTCCTGGGGGAAGTTAGTCCTGTTAGGCAGGTATGCCAATCAAGGTGCTACCCAGCTCTTTGTAACATTTGCAGTTCTAAAGCAGGAGACAATGGCACCCAGAGCTCCTATCATTATCAGGGTGCTACTTAGCTTTCTAAAATTTTGCAAAACTATAGTGACAGGAAAGTAGCTGTTTTATCAAATAAGTTTCCTTACTGTTATTGGCCTGGTATCAGTATTTCCAGTGATTCCTCCCAGCTCTACAGGAAAATCCATTGCTGTTTTCTGGGGGAGCATTTTCTTTTTTCGCTTCATTACTCTATTTTTCCAGATGAAATACCCTCAACTACTGTTTTTCATTATCATGTGTTTATAACTTAGTCTTCTATCAGCATTGAGTAAACTTGGCAGGGCAAGCGGAATGCTGGCTGCTGTTCGGTTGGCCCCCAGAGCTTTTAGGTGCTGTTGTGCCTGCAGTTGGCGTGTTTTCAGGGGCTTCATTTATTGTAGAGTGACTCCTCCCAGGCACAAACCACAGTCTTTTTTTTTTTTTTTTTTTTTTTTTTTTTGAGACAAGGTCTCGCTGTTTTTGCCTGTGGAACCACAGGCTCTCGTTGCCCAGGGTACCACGGACTCAAGCAATCCCCAGCCTCAGCTTCCCAGGTAGCTGGGATTACAGGCGCGCGCCACCATGCCCAGCTATTTTTTTGGAACTAGGTCTTGCTACGGGCCCCAGGCGGGACTCGAACCGCGATCCCTAGCCCCGGCCTCTTCATAGGCTGAAGCTTACAAGCATGAGCCACCGTGCCCGGCCAAACCACAGTCTTAGATCTGACTAAAATGAACCTTTAGGTCGGGCATGGTGGCGCATGCCTCTAAGCACCAGTCCAGGAAGCCGCGGCTGGGGCCAGGGATCACCCACGAATCTCGGCTCATGTCCTGCCAGGGGCACATAGCGAGACCTAGTCCCCCAAAAATAGCTGGGCGTGGTGGTGCATGCCTGTAATACCAGCTACCTGGGAAGCTGAGGTTGGGGACTGCTTGAGTCTGTGGTACCCCGGGCAACGTGAGCCTTCGGTTCCAAAAGTAGTGAGACCTAGTCTCCAAAAAATTAAATAAATAAATTAAAGCGAGCCTTTAGAAGCAGGCCAATGACTGCCCCTCCCTACAGATCTGGGAGAGAACAGTCAGGGCCTTTGGAAGCCAGGTGTTCTGTAGTCAGAAAACAGGATCACAGCCCTGTCAGTTCAGACTGGCAGCATTTACAGGAGTAAAAATGAGGAGTCTTAAATTAGTGGTTGCTTACATTACAAAGGCTTGGAATGGGGGGTGGGCCATGGGGTTGGGGATGGAAAAAAACTGAGGAATGCAAGTTTAGCAGATAATTTTGTTATTGCTGATGGCTGTTTGCATTACCCACTCCCTGGGTTTTTCAGCACTTGGCATGGGGCCTTGGGGCTCTTCTTACAAAGATTTGTGCTGTGTTACTGACAGTGTAGTTGCTGTGATCTGGCCAAATGTCTTACCTCAGACCCTCTTCCCCTGTAACCATTCCTCTGCTTCACATTTTCGAGTAACGATCGATCTGAAGGCCATTGCATAAAAGAGAATTTTCCCTCATAGGGTGGGGAAGGGACCCAGATCCCACCTTCCATGTTGTCACCAAGCTGCCCAAGGTACACCTGTGCGTGGAGTCTGGCGTTAGGGTGCATCTCGTTCCCTTGTGTCTTTTCTCAGTCACCCCACTTGGCCATCACACGCTAGGAACTACGCTGCTCCCCACTGAGAATCTTAGCTTTAAGGCTGGCAGCACCGTCCCCTGGTTGCTGACTCTGGGTCCTGGGCAGAGCTTGGAGAGGGGTGTCCTCTGGCTGGAGGAAACAGGTGCTTAGGGTTTTCTTGCACCCACAGATTTGACTCCGGGAGCAAGAGCATCCGAACAAGGAAAGAGTCCTGGAATCTGGGAATCACGCTGCTGGGGCTCTTTGAACCTCAGACAGAGTTTGGGGAACAGTGCTGGAGCAGATCCAGAGGCCGCATCCCCAGAATTGTTCAGTCATCTGCTCTGAACTGCAAAGAGACGATGGAGACCCAGGTGAGGGTGCTGTGTTTTCTCCTCTTTTCCCACTTAGAAGTGAAGAAGCCTTGTGTAAGGCCCGTGTGGACGGAGAAGTCCCGACTGACATGCAGGCTGGTAAGTGACTGATGCCGGCTGCCCTGCGCTGCACAGCCTGGCAGAGCTTCTGCATCGGTGACGTCTGGGACGAGCAACAGCAGGATCGCATCGGTTGTCGCCTTTGGAGAAAGCCAGGAGGAAGGGATTTCCTAACCTCTTGCAGGATGGGGTGTGGGGCTTGGGCTGGGCAGGATCCTGGGTCAGCTTTACCACGTGCACTCAGCCCTCGTGCCCTGTGGAGTGACGGTCTCCATGCGGTGACTCCTGCAGGCCCCGCTCACGGTTCAGTTTCACAAACGTGTAGCACGGAACACACCAGGGATGTCGCCTCGCTTGGCCTGACCTGTGGGTTCTCACAGGTCCCCGGGACTCGCCCTGGTTATCAGTGGACTCTCAGGCGGTCGTGTTGATGGTTGGGGATGACTCGCTGTCTGCACAGAGGCACTGGGAGCACTGCGTGTCCTGTCAGCCTGTTCAGAACCTACACGTGCTCTAGCTAAATGATGTGCCGCAAAGCATCCCAGTGGGAGGCAGCTGTCAGGGTGTCCGATAGTCCTGTGCGGGTTGGGCTTTTTGTCTCCTGTGGGTTCATGGTCCATCTGTTTTGCTTCATGAACTGTGTGTGGAAAACACCTGTTGGGAAAGGTGCCTGCTCAGAACTCCTTGAGCTTCCTGCCTCAGAAGTTCACAGACTTTGATTAATTTTGGCATATTCTCACCTTCATATCTTTGTATGCTCTCCATTTTGATGCAAAAGTGACAGGAAGTTGCATTCCATCTTCTCCCCACCCTTTAACTACTTGTCTGCAGAATTTCTTTCTCTATCCCTATGGTAAATTTTCTGTTTTCTTTGTTTCATTATTTCCAGGAATTATTTTGCAAAATTAAATAAACTGAAATAGGTAAAACATACTGTTTTCCTGTCTATTAGTACACCTGTGATGGTAAATGTACATATCTGCATATGTTCTCAAATTTGTAGTCACCATGTATAACAATTACTTCTTTGTGATCCTCTGTTCTTGACTTTCTTCTCAACATATTACTCATACTCTCTCATCAGGTGTTTTCTTATAATTCACCCTTTGAGGTTCTTCACAGCAGATTCTGATACTAAATTCTGCTTCATCACCGTATCACTGATGAACACACACTCATGCCCATGAATGAATGTCTCTTTCTAGATTAACAAGAATATGCAACCTCCAACAGGTGTAGAAACATGACCAAATTAGATGACTGAATGTTGAGCTGTAGAATTATCATTCCATAGTCTACTTAATATTTGCTTCCACAACATGTGAAAAAAAATCCTACTGAATATGTGGTTGTGGCTAATGGAGTGGGTGAGCACAGACTCTGCCATTTCCCTTCTCTGTCCCCACAAGCCGTCTCATGTGCTGCCCTGTGCTGTGACAGGACGTGCTGACCCAGGAGGACGTGGCCGTGCACTTCAACCACAAGGAGTGGCGTCTCCTGACCCCAGCTCAGAAGGCCCTGTACCGGGAGGTGATGCTGGAAATCTACAGCCACGTGTTGTCTGTGGGTGAGGATGGCACGCTAGGTACCTTGGGTCCTCTCAGGGCCTTTCCTGCTTGGCTGTGAGAGGGGTGGGGTTCCTGGTACAGGATGGGAGAAGCTCTGGCTCCCGTCTTCCTCCTGAGAGAGGGATGTTCTCTTCCTTCTCGGAGACGAGTGTGAGGGATCATCTGACCTCGTGTCCAGAAGGAATATGGAGAAGCTCAAGGGTGGGGACCAAAGATGTATTTATTTTCTTAGAATGAAAGTCAGACTAGCGTGCAGCTCTCTGTCCTTATTTTCTTCGTCCCTCTACCTGTTTGAAACAGTGAGTCCAGGAGAGTTTTGTCTTCCAAACATCACCCCATTTTCATCATCTCTCTACATTCTCATTGCTCCTTCCTACTCATAACCTGCAACTCTTTTCTTGTGACTTTGTTATCACATTACCATGGATTTAACCAAGCCATATGGAAGCTGTGGAACCGGGACTATCCCAACTTGTGTATCCCCAGCATGAGCTCTAGGGGTTTAATGAGACTCTCAGCAGGGGTTCTTTTGGCCCTTCAGTGTTTGAATGAGAGCCTGCCACCTCTGTTTGGACTTTATGCTAAGGTACTTGGAATTTACGGTAGCTGTATGTTTTGCATACTTCATTTAGAGTAATGGGAAGACTGTACACACTGTAATTCTCATACTTTTTCTACTCTAGTAGTGGCTTTTCAGTGTTGATTATTTTACTGTTTTTCCAATGTGTAAGAAACAAATAGGAAGTTTTATATACAGTCATTTTATAAAGTCATCGGAAAACTATAGATAACTTAAAGGTGCATGTAAAATTACTTTCATGCCGGTTCTGTATAATGAAAGAGCCCATTGTGCTTTTCTTCCTAGAAAACTCAAATCTGAATGGTCATCTGCCACTGACCTCACAAAATAAAAGTGTTGAAAACAAAGTAGAACAATGCTGTAACCTTAGAGTGATCACAAATCCTGTTCATCACAGCAAGAATCACTTTCCCTTAACGGAAAAACGTGAGGTCCCAGCACATGGGAAAACTTTTCTCCACGCTACCCATGAACAGGATAAACCTGAGAGTAATGTCCCTAGAAATCATAAACTCATCAGCTGTAATTCACAAGGCTTCAAGCCTCAGAAAACTCCAAAAGTAAAGAAACCTCGTGTTGGCTTGGAATGTGGGGAAAGCTTGCCACATAAGTCAGTGCTGAGTGACCACTGCAATGTTCATACAGGAGAGAAGCCCCATCCATGTAGCATGCATGGGAAAGCCTTTTGCAGAAAGGCCAGAATCACTGAACTCCAGAGAATGCATAGTGGAGAAAACCTTCATGAATGTAATGAATGTGCAAAATCCTTTCCCCAGTTACCAGGACTCAGTGATAACCTGACAGTATACACGGGAGAGAGAAATCTTCAATGCAGCTTACATGTAGAAAGCTTTATTGATAAGAGATCTGTCAGTGTACATGGGCAGATTCACGCAGGAGAGAAACCATATGTATTTAGGGAATGTGCAGTACACTACAGGAAGAAGACATGTCTCATATCCCCGGAGAGATTTCACACAGGAAGGAATCCGTATCTTTGCAGTGTCTGTGGAAAGTACTTCTCTCAGAAGGCAGATCTTGTTAATCACCTAAGAATTCACAGGGTAGAGAATTCTTGTAGATGCAGTGAGGGTGGAAAACAGTCCACAACAAACGATAAGCTCAATTTCCATCAAAGGTCTAATACAAGAGAGAAACCTTATATCTGCATTCAGTGTGGGAAAGCCTTTACGACAAAGACTGATCTCACTATCCATCACAGGTCTCATACAGGAGAGAAACCTTACATCTGCACTGAGTGTGGGAAAGCCTTTGCTACAAAGTCTTCACTCACTGTCCATCAAAGGTCTCATACAGGGGAAAAACCTAATATCTGCACTGAGTGTGGGAAAGCCTTTACTACAAAGTCTGATCTCACCGTTCATCAAAGGTCTCATACAGGAGAGAGACCTTATAGCTGCACTGACTGTAGGAAAGCCTTTAGTACAAAATCTCACCTCACCGTCCATCAAAGGTCTCATACAGGAGAGAAACCTTATAAGTGCACTGAGTGTGGGAAAGCCTTTACTATAAAGGGTAGGCTGACTATCCATCAAAGGTCTCATAAAGGAGAGAAACCGTATAAGTGCACTGAGTGTGCAAAAGCCTTTACTACAAAGTCTTATCTCACTATCCATCAAAGAGCTCATACAGGAGAAAAACCTTTTACGTGCACTGATTGTGGCAAAGCGTTTACTACAAAGACTGAACTCATTGTCCATCAAAGTTCTCATACAGGAGAGCACCCTTATATCTGCACTGAGTGTGGGAAAACTTTTACTGGAAAGTCAACGCTCACTGTTCATCAGAGATCTCATACAGGAGAGAAACCTTATATCTGTACTGAGTGTGGGATAGCCTTTACAACAAAGACTGAACTCACAGTCCATCAAAGATCTCATACAGGAGAGAAACCTTACATCTGTGATGACTGTGGGAAAGCCTTTACGACAAAGACTGAACTCACAGTCCATCGAAGGTCTCATACGGGAGAGAAACCTTATATCTGCCCTGTGTGTGGGAAGGCCTTTACTACAAAGTCTCCGCTCACTGTTCATCAAAGGTCTCATACAGGCGAGAAACCCTATATCTGCACTGAGTGTGGAAAAGCCTTTACTTCAAAGTCTGTGCTCACTATCCATCAAAGATCTCATACAGGAGAGAAACCTTATATCTGCACTGAGTGTGGGAAAGCGTTTATTACAAAGGATAAGCTCACTGTCCATCAAAGGTCTCATACAGGAGAGAAACCTTATATATGCAGTGCATGTGGAAAAGCCTTTACATCAAAAACGAAGCTCAATGTCCATCAAAGATCTCATACAGGAGAGAAACCATATATCTGCAATGAGTGTGGTAAAGCCTTTATTGTAATGTCGAAGCTCACTGTCCATGAAATGTGTCATACAGGAGAGAAACCTTATATCTGTACTGAGTGTGGGAAAACATTTACTACCAAGGATAAGCTTATTGTCCATGAAAGGCGTCATACAGGAGAGAAACCTTATATCTGCACTGAGTGTGGGAAAGCCTTTACTTCAAAGCCTGTGCTCACTATCCATCAAAGATCTCATTCAGGAGAGAAACCTTATATCTGCACTGAGTGTGGGAAAGCCTTCCCTACAAAGAGTCGGCTTATTATCCATCAAAGATCTCATTCAGGAGAGAAACCTTATATCTGCACTGAGTGTGGGAAAGCCTTTCCTACAAAGAATAGGCTCATTATCCATGAAAGGGTCCATTCAGGAGAGAAACCTTATATATGCACTAAGTGTGAGAAAGCCTATCCTACAAGGAGTCAGCTCATTGTCCATCAAAGGTCTCATACAGGATAGAAATCTTTTTTTTTTATTTGAAAAATTCATTTTATTGATTTGTCACATTTGTGCATTAGGATAGAAATCTTGTATCTGCCATTAGTTGGGAAATCCTCTACTATAAAGGCTGATCTCTGTTCATTGAATGTAGCATGCAGGAGGAAACCTTACATGTGCACTGAGTGTGGGAAAGCCTTTATTTACCACAAAGGATGATAACCTCACTATCCATCAAAGGTGTCATACAGAATTGGACCTTTATATCTGTACTGAGTCTGGGAAAGCCTGTACTGTAAAGTCTATGCTCCCTATCCATGAAAGGTCTCATTCAGGGGAGAAACCTTTTATCTGCAGTGAGTGTGGAAAAACCTTTACTGCAAAGTCTGTTCTCACTGTCCGTGAAAAGTCTCATACGTGAGAGAAATCATTTATCTTCACTTACTCTACACTAAGTCCTACTTAGTCTACAGTAAGTCACTCACTGTCTCATTTTTCATCAGCCATGTCTGTGAGTGAGACATTGTGTGTCTGATGTGAGTGTGGAAAAGATTTCCCTATGAGGTTTGTGTAGTGAATCATAGGAGAACTCATTGACAAAAGAACTGGAATATCATTAAACTCCACTGAGATCCTGGCTGATCAGAATGCGGTTCTAGAGCCTAAGGCTGGAGAGACAGAAGACAACACTGTGTTTGCAGGGATGGAGACAATACCTGTGCATTCAACATGGTTATATGTTCAGGGGTTGATTATGTTGTATTTAATCTCACAGATAACCAGTAGGAAAGAACTCTTCATGGGAAGGGGAGCGTTGAATTTCCTGGGGCACAGTATGTGAAAATAAATTTAAGTCACGTAAATACAGAGTCTGAGAAATCCTTCTGTCCGCACCCTATTCACTGTACATTAATACCAGTGGCATGTGCTCTTAATCCACATGTGCCCGATTAGTTGTGTGATCTGTCACCTGAATGCTGGAAGTAGTAGGTGAGGTTGGTGAGCTTTTGAAACAGCTAAGATCATCTGTCTGTGGACTCTTGCTGTGCAGATGCAAATGCTATGCTAACCACAAGAAAAAGTAACTTGCAGTTGTGGGTTGGTAGGTGTCTTCCGTTTCTTTAATAGGAAAGTGTAACTGAAACTTCGACTTACCCTTATATTCCTGGAAGTGTCCATCAATGGGGAGAAGTTAAGAAACCTGCTTTCATTGTTGAACACTTAAAATTTTCCTAGTATTTCCCAAATTCTTGTAACTTTCTGTTTGGTGACAGGGATTCAAGTGTGATCAGTGCAGAACAAGCCCGTGGTTGACAAAGGACGACTTGGTTGGTATATGGCAGTGACCCATTTACTCAGCTCATCTAGGTGAAGACACATGGGCTGTTGTGACAAGAGTTCACCATAGGGTGGAGTATTATGTGGGTGCAAATATCTTTTTCACACTTCCTTGCAGGGCGATTAGTATCGATTCCCCCAGTGATTTGGGCTCTATCAAGGTCCTACCTCCAGGTTCTGTCTGGCGAGTGAGTATCTGGAAAGTCAGCACTTGTTTTGGAGCCTGAAGTTCTGGTTGGAATTAGGTTTGTGTACCGATGCCAAGACACGGCCTTGCTGAGTCCAGACGTGGATTGAGAGAGTCAGGTTCCTTGGTTGAGCATTTATGGGCGGGGTGCTTAAGGGGTTCCGTGGTGTCTTAGGTGCTGGGTCTCAACTGTGATGGCACATTACAGGTGATCGTGCTGGTCCCAGAGTCGGGGCACAGTGTGTATCCAGCGGCCCCTTTGCTATTGGGGATCCTACTGGGTATATGGGGTGCGGACATGCACTGGGATAGTCCAAGGGGACAGGTGGACAAGGGGCGGGGTGTGGAAATATGTTCCTGGCACAGCGAGGCTCCTTAGGAACGTGCATCCCAGCTGGGGTGCGTTGCGGTCAGCAGCACCTCTGTTCTGCCCAGGTGCGGTTTTGGGGACGGGGGGAGGTCAGCAGCACCCTGCGATCAGTGTACATCTACTAATGTGAAACAGTGTGACAGCCATGCCCTGGCCCAGAGCAGAAAACCTGCGCCCGATTCTTCAAGTGCTCGCCCGGCCTGCCCTCCGCTGTTTACCGACAACCCAAGGACTCGATGTGCCCCCCTGTCATGCAAACACCCAGACATTCTGCTCTCAGGCAGGCATTACCCAGATATTCAGGGAAGGTGAGTGCTGGCCTGAAGGCAGTTGTGGGCAAGTCTAGCTTGTCTTTGGTGGCATGAGAGGCGCCAGTCTCTCTTTATTTGCTTCTGAATTACTGAGAAATCAGCTCAGATATTTGTCATTACTCCTACCAGCTCTACTGGAATACCCGTTGGTGTTTTGGGGGGGAGTGTTTCTTTTTAAATTGCATGAGTTCCTGTATTTTCTTTTGCAAGGGAGAGATTCCATCAATACTCTCTAATACTTTCTCGTGTTAAAAACTTACTCTTCTGTCAACACCGACTAAACTTTTTCTTTTTGAGACTAGGTCTTGCTATTTTTACCTGTGAAACCGCAGGCTCCTGTTACCACAGACTCAAACGATCCCCAGCCTCAGCTTCCCAGGTAGCTAGAATTACAGGCACACACCACCGCGTCCAGCTATTTTTTGGGACTAGGTCTTGCTGTGTTGCCCCGGTTGGGACTTGAACCGTGGTCCCCAGACCCTGCCATGACTCTATAAGCTGCCGCTTACAGGCACATGCCACTGTGCCGTGCTGGGCTTGCATAAAATTGCTAAGGAGCAACTAGGAAGGAGGATGAGTCAGATACACCCTGCCTGAGGGAGCTCGAGGACTACCCAGCAGAAGGAGAGATGCTAAGAGCTGTTTCAGAATCACCACTGGGGTGGGGGACACACAAATAGGATTAACCTAGGAAACAGGCCTGCTTTTGATGTTCCTGACGGCGGAAATTACAACCCTTAAGAAAATAATTCTTTTTCAATAACAGTGATGGTGATGCCGGGCATGGTGGCTCGTGCCTGTAACCTTCAGCCTATGAAGCAGCCGGGGCTAGAGATCACGGTTCGAGTCCCGTCTGGGGCCCGTAGCGAGACCTAGTTCCAAAAAAATAGCTGGGCATGCTGGCGTGTGCCTGTAATCCCAGCTACCTGGGAAGCTGAGGCTGGGGATGGCTTGAGTCCTGTGGTACCCCGAGCAACGAGAACCTGTGGTTCCACGGGCAAAAATAGCGGAGACCTAGTCTCAAAAAAAAAAAAAAAAAAAAGTGATGGTGATATGGAATCATTCCATAGAGAATGGGATATTAGCCTAATTTGGGTGAATGTAGAATACTACTTTTTGCTGACATGTGGATTTGAGACAACTTCAATCACTGTATTTTATACTAGAGGTTTAATCATTAAAACTATGCAAAATATTACCTGCATTTCATGGAATACTTACCTATGAGTGGGTCTGTATGTGCTGACATATCATTTGAATCAGAAATTTCCCTCATAGGGTGGGGGAAACATCCAGACCCCCACCTTCTGTTGCGTTAGTTTTCATGTCACTCCCTCAGTCACCCCACTTCACCTTCACACACTACAAGACACCCTACACCCCACCCAGATCTCAGCTTTAAGGCCAGCACCATCCCCTCCCCCGGATACTGACTGCCAGGTCCTGGGCAGAAATCAGAGCTGGGTCGCCTCGGGGTGGAGGGGATGGGTGCTTAGGGTTTCTCCTGCACCCGACCCTGGGAGCGAGAGCATCCAGGGAAGGAGGAAGGAGTCCCATGGTAGGGGGATCAGCCTTGGCAGGGATCACTGGACCTCAGACTGAAGTGAGGGCACAGTGTTGGAGCAGATCCAGAGGACATACCCCCCAGAACAGCTCGGTGCAGCTTTTCTGAGCCAGGGGCTGATGGAGGCCCAGGTGAGGGTGCTGTATTGCTTCATCTTTTACCTCTTCGACTTGAAGAAGCCTTGCGTGGACAGGAAAGTAAGACAAGCAGGCCTGCACGTGACCGATGCCGTCAGCCCTGTGCTACGTGTCCTGGCTGAGCTTCCTGCATCCGTTGTGTCTGGGAGGGAGTTGTGGCTGGAGCACATCCGTTCCAGCCCTTCGGGAAGGTCAGGATGAAAGTGTTTCCTAACCTCTGGGAAGATGGGGTGCCAGGGGTTGGGGGTTGGGCTGGGTGAGCTGGTGGGACGTTCCGCTTCTGCTTAGGCTTCGTGTGTCCTGGGTAATGATGGTCTCTGTGTGATGACTCCTGCTGGCCCCGGTCAGGGTTCATCTTCCCGAACCCCTAGAACAGAACAAAGCAGGAGAGCACCCTCACTCAGCCTGGCCTGTGGGTGCTCAAAGGTTCCTGGGACTCGCTCCTGGCTATTAGTGCCTTTTCAAGCCGTGGTGTTGATGGTTCAGAAGGACTACTTGAATGTTTCATAAAGAAAAACATTTCATTAAATCATATTTCTAAACTCAGTATTCCAGGGTAATGAGTGACTAAGTCATCAGCCTTTATAGGCAGGCAATATTTGTAGCTAATTTAATGGCTGGCAAGTGTCTGCATGTTTGTCTTTGTGTAAGCTGAGGCCAGAAGTTCCTTTGCATCATCTTTGAAATGTTTTCTTGCAAGCACTCTTTGCTATTTCTCAGCCTAGACTATTTCCCAGTCAACACACAAATACATAGATTTTGAAAGTCAGTTAGTAATGGACTAGTGGTTCTGAAGCCGTGACCCCAACATGGGTAGTGTATTTGTTTGCAAACTTTAAGCATCGCTGTTATTAGCTGTGTCTGAAAAACACAGGGTTTGAGAATAACCTCCCCAGGGTGGGGGTGCTTCCTTCTTTTACTTGTTGCAAATGTTGAGCAGCCCTGGTAGATATGGGAAATACCACCCAGGGCCTTGGGCTGGGTGGGCCCCAAGAGAACATGAAACACCAGGAGGGTGTTTGAGGGGAACGGGTATCTCCTGTTTTCAGGAGGGAAGGGGGAGCAAGAAAAGAAAAAGGCGATGATTAAAAAGAAAGGAGCCAAAACTGGTAGACACTTCTGGGGAGAGGACAGATGAATGATGGGCCTGGGTGAGGAGGAGCTGAAGTGGCCAGGCTGGGCGGAAGTCCCCCTGGAAGAGTGAGCTGGCTGGCACAAGAGTAGCTGGTGTGGAGTTGGATCTGCGGCAAAGAAAGTTTGAAGAAGCTTGGAGAAGCTGAGCAGCTCAGAACACTGGAGAGAGAAGAAGTGAAGAGAAGATGGAAAAGAAAGACTAAATTTTGCAGAGTGTGTGCCTCAGGTTTGGGGTGGGGCAAAGCTACACCATCTTAGACATGTGTCTTTATGATCTATGGAACTAAAAATGATGACTGGGGTAAGATACCTGGCCACTTATGGCATGAAGGGCATTTTTGACTTTCTGTTTTCCTGGTTAATCTTCCTTCTTTGTTAAATTGTATTTTGATTGTCAACTGCTACGCAGCTAAAAGAATCTGGAAGGCAAAAGCCATTTTTTTTTTTTTGAGACTAGATCTTGCTATTTTTTGCCCATGGAAACGCAGGCTCTTGTTGCCCGTGGTACCACAGACTCAAGCAATCCCCAAATCCCCAGGCTCAGCTTCCCAGGTAGCTGGGATTACAGGCACACGCCACCACGCCCAGCTAATTTTTTGGAACTAGGTCTCACTACAGGTCCCAGGTGGGACTCGAACCGCGATCTCTACTCCCGGCCACTTCATAGGCTGAAGCTTACAGGCACGAGCCACTGTGCCCAGCAGAAGCCACATTTTACAAGTGCCATTTTCTCTTTCCTTTTGCTGGTTGATTGGACCCTTTTGCCCCATTTGCTCCCTATATCAGTACTGATGGGTTAGCCTTAGGAGTTGAGTCCTCGAACTTACTGTCTTCCCCACATCAGGCGCAAATTCAGACTTAAGAACTGAGTATCGACCAGGCAGAGCAGAAATGAAAACCTGAACCGAAAACAAGTTGAGGATCTTAGTTCCTGAGGATGGGAAACAGGAATTGGTAGGTGAGATCCCAAAGGTTGTACAGAGTGAAATCTTTGTCCTCAGTCCTGTCATCCTTGATCCTGCCACCATTCCAGAGCATTCCAGCTCCACTCTTAGCTGCTGAAGGGAGATATACCTTCTCTTCTATACACTCCTGGGAGTATAACTTTGACCTGTCACTTTCCACTTTCCTGCTTCGTTTCTGTTATCCACTAGGCCAAGGAACAAGAATGGATCATCGCCTTATTGAGGTGGTTTCAATTCACCCTCAAATCCTGAGTGATTGTGTAATTTAGTTTTTTTCCCCTCCTTGCCCACCCCAAAGCTTTGCATAGAGAATTTGAGGACAACAAATGAATTTGGAGAATCTCCCATGTTAATATACAGAACCAGGGACATTACAGGGCCCTTTCTAATTTTATTTTGTTTTTTGAGAGTAGGTCTCTATTTATTTACTTACTTATTTATTTATTTGTTTGTTTGTTTGTTTGTTTGTTTTTTGAGGCAAGGTCTCGCTATTTTTGCCCGTGGAACTGCAGGTTCTCATTGCCCGGGGTACCACAGACTCAAGCAATCTGCAGCCTCAGCTTCCCAGGTAGCTGGGATGACAGGCGCGTGCCACCACGCCCAGCTGTTTTTTTGGAACTAGGTCTCGCTACGGGCCCCAGGCGGGACTCGAACCATGATCCCTAGCCTCGGCCGCTTCATAGGCTGAAGCTTACAGGCATGAGCCACCAGGTCTCACTATTTTTGCCCATGGAACCGCAGGCTCATGTTGCCCAGGGTACCAAGGACTCAAGCAATCCCCAGCCTCCGCTTCCCAGGTAGCTGGGATTACAGGCGTGCACCACCATACCCAGCTATTTTCTGGGACTAGGTCTTGCTACAATGGCCCTGGCGAGACTCGAACCACGATCCCTGGCCCTGGCCACGGTTTTCTAGGCTGCCGCTTACAGTCATGCACCACTGTGCCCGCCTCTAATTGTTTTTTATGGCAACTTCCTACCACAGATAGTTCTGAGTTTGTGCAGGGCCACCTCCTGGTTCATGACACCCACCTAACCCTGTGACATCACCTGGAGAAGTATCCGGGGTGCTCTCTGCTGTGTCTCTGTGAGGAAAATATTGCCTGGATCTGGGCTGCACTGAGTCACCTCTTGAAGGCTCCACGTCCAGGTACCATCATATTTAGGCTGAAGCTTGAATGTGAATTTTGCAGAGCTGAGGGGTCCGGGAACACTGATTTCCTAGTATATATACAATAACACTTGAAGGCATTTTGAGAATTTCTGCTCCCTTCAAGTGGCTTCTTATATCCAGGATTCCTCTTAAGCACCTGAAAAGTTATTTTCTTAATGTTCACTGTCTTCATATAGACTACAAAACCCTTAATTTATAAAAGCAAAAGATATTTTTTCACAGTTTCAGGTAAATTTTACTTCCTCAGTAATGTCATATTTTAATGGACAGTGTTTTTGTCTGGAACCCATTACAAGCTGGCTGTAACACAAGCTGGTCGAGGTGATGTGCACCTATAGTCCAAGCGCTGGGAGGCAAGAGACCTGGGATCGCTTGAGTTTGCAAATTCAAGACTACCCCGGGCAACACAGCGAGACCTAGTCTCTAAAAAGAAAGAAGTTGGCTCTAAAACAGTTCAGTTGACACCAGGTGGGGTGACTCCTGATTACTCCATGTACTGGGGTGACAGCCAACAGGGCCCAGGTAAGTCTGTGCTCCCATTGTGTTGCTGTGTCCCTCCTCCCTCCAGCAGTGAAACATGTGAAATCATGCAACCTTGGCACATGCATCAAATCACCTCTCCACTTGTGGTAGCTTTAGCTTAGTCTTGCCATTATCTGCTGCATGTTTTGCACATGGAGATGATCTAGCTCAATTTGGACCCAGGGAAACATCACACGGTGCCAGACAGTTGCTGCCACTCCCTTGGGGTTACGTAATTTTATTGGTTACGTAATGTTCAAGACGAAAGACATCTTAGTTTCATATTTGAACACGCCTTATCCTGAATGAAGAGGGTTTAAGGCACAAATAGGAGCAAAGGTTTGTAGGTAAATGTCTGAAGTGTGTGTTGAAGACCAAAGTGACCTGTACAGCATCCCTGAAAGCAGCGTTGTTTCTGTGACTTTTCTCAGGAAACACAAACTATAGACTGGGAAAGGGAATAGCCACGTATTAGATGTACATTAGCTCTGTCAGTGTACGTCGGTAGATTCATACCGGAAAGAAACCATACACTTTTTTTTTTATTATAATATTTTTTTATTTTTGGATTTTTTACAATACATGATTGCATAATTGTTGATCCCCATGGGATGACCCCACCCCACCACGCTCCCTCTGGTCTCTTTGCCTCCTTTCTTTTTGTTGTTTGTCCATGTTTAACCCTTTAGTCTTTTTGGTCTTTTTTTTTTTTTTTTTTTAATATCTTTATTGACCATTTCGATCCATGCTTCTTGAGAAACCATACACTTGTAATGAAGGTGCAGTCCGCTTTAGGAAGAAGATAGGTCTCATATCACCTGAGAGATTCCATACAGGAAAGACTGTAACTTTGCAATGTTTGTGGAAAATACTTATCCCAGAGAGAAACCTTATATCTGCACTGAAAGTGGGAAAACTTTTATATTGCAAAGTCAATACTCACTGTCCATCAAAGATCTCACACAGGAAAGAACCCTTTTTTTTGTTTGTTTGTTTTTTGAGACTAGGTCTCGCTGTTTTTGTCCATGGAACCGCAGGCTCTCGTTGCCCAGGGTAGGTACCACAGATTCAAGAATCCCCAGCCTCAGCTTCCCAGGTAGCTGGGATTACAGGTGCACGCCACCACGCCCAGCTGTTTTTTTGGGACTAGGTCTCGCTTCAGGCCCCAGTGGGACTCGATCCACAGTTCCTAGCCCCGGCCGCTTCATAGGCTGAAGCTTACAGGCACGAGCCACCGTGCCCGGCCCTAGGAGAGAACCCTTTTATCTGCACTGAATGTGAGAAAGCCTACCAAATAAAGCACCATCTCATTGTCCATTGGTGACATCCTGAAGGAGAGATAGCTGTGTCTGCAGTAAGTGTTGAAAGGCATTTGCCTAAGTGGCTTGTGTTGTGAAAAATAAGGGAATACATTGAGAGACATGTGTTCATTCTTTCTAAGTGGAATCCCCACTGAGAGGAATACTCATCCCAGATCATTGTTCTGAAGGATGAATAGCTTATTACTTTTCTATGCCAGTATCTTCTGGGTTCCTGGCATATAAGAATGTGGGGTTAGCCATGGGAAGGCAGTTCTCAAAAACTCACCATCTTTCCCACATTGGCTATGAACACAGACTAAATATCTGAATATAAACTGGGCAGAGCAGAAAGAAAAAGCATTCTCACAAAAAACAGAAACTCAAGCAAGAGTCTTGGTCCCTGAGAATGGAGAAAGGAGGGTGGAGATGAGGTCCCCAAGCGTTGTCCAGCGAAACGTCTTTGTCTCCAGGCCTGTGACCCTTGACCTGCCACCATTCCAGAGGGCTCCAGCTCCAGTGATACCTCCTGAAGGGAGAAATGCCTTCTGTTCTGTACACTTCTTGGGAGTATCCCCTGCGGCTTTCACTGCTCTGCTTTCCCCCATCATTCCTTTATCCCCCTGACATCTCCCCATATGAGCTTCTAGAAATGGAAAACTCCTTCATGAGGTCATCTCATTATATCCTGCAATCCTGGGTGATTGTGTAATTCCCTTTTTCTCCCTCCTTGCCCACCCCAAAGTTTTTTCATAGAATCATTTGAGGATGACATGAATTTCAAACATCTTCCATTTTAATTGTACAACCAGGGACATTACAGGACAATTTCTAGTCGATTTCTATAGAGACTTCCTACCACAGGTCATGTATACAACTCAAACAATTGAGTTTTTTTTTTTTCTTAAAGGACAGGTTTATTACAAAAGGGAGGACAGTTTCTTAGGCAGTAAGATTTGCCAATGCTACTTTGCAAAGACACAAGTTCTGCGCCCATAAAAACTCTATCAAAAAACCTAGTCAGGTTGGTGGGAGAGCTAAGAATATAAATTCTTTTTTGGGGGGGGGATGCCCCCATGTGTAAATTCTTTTTTTGTTGTTTTGATCTTTGTTTTTGAGACTAGGTCTCACCAGGGAACCACGAACTCAAGCACTCCCCAGCCTCAGCCTCCCAGGTAGCTGGGATTACAGGCACACACCACCATGCCCAGCTATTTTTTGAGACTAGGTCTCAGTATGTTGCCCTGGGCTGGTCTCAAACCCGCAGACTCAAGCGACTCCTAGTCTCAGCCTCCCTTCCTAAGCTGGGATTAAAGGCGCATGCCACTGAGCCCAGCCTAAGAATGTAAATTCTTGACTCATATCCCAGACCCCCTGAACCAGAATCTTTATCCCAGTTTTTAAACAAAAGCCTGATGTTCACCTACAGTGGAAAACCTTTGTCTCAGGCCCTGTTTAGCGCCCACATCATCACCTCTTTATCGCAGGGTGACCCATGCCGATCTCCTTCCCTGTGGAGTCTCTCTTGACTGCCTCTCCAAGTCTCCCCGTCGCCTCTTGTCTTTCTATGTACGTGCCTGTCCTGTCATGGGACATCCGGTCCGTGGGCTGTGTTTAACTTTGAAGGTCTACGCTGAAGTGACCATTCAGAACTGGACGTCCCAGCAGAATGGACCCAGTGTGCGGGAGGCGCCATGGCTCCAGTATCCAGTCCTGCAGGTGGGCAGACCGGCAAATAACGGGCAGTGCCCTGTAGGTGATCACTCACCTGCACAATCAGGAACAAAGCACCTTTCTGCAGGAGCTCAGGCTCTGGCACAGGGGATCCCTGCGGCTCCCTCTCCCAGCTGCCCAGGGCTGGCTCAGGTCCCCCAAACCGTCCCAGGCTTCAGCACGGAGTTGTCCCACGTGGCGGCTGCCAGCGCCCCTCTCGGGGCAGGCGCCGCGGGAATCCCAGGACGCGGAGCGCGTGCCGTATGTCCAGCGCGGCCTCCGTAGGGGCCGTTGGGTTTCCTGCACGTGTCGCCGTGGAAACTGAAATCGCCGCCGGCGGGTGCGTGGGTGGGGGTCGTCGGCGCTGGGCTTGAAGCTGAAGGAGTTCGCGGTGGAAAGTGGAGGTCCGTGTTGTGACGCGGGGGTCTCGGCCTCACCGGTCCGGAGGCGGACCTGGGGAGTCGGACCTGGGGAGTCGGACACGGGGAGGCGTTCGTTTAGGGGGCGGGGCGCTGAAGGAGGTTCGGGGGACCCGGGCGCTGGTGTCCGGGACTGGGGGTTCCCGGAGTCAGGACGGCGTCGGCCGTTCAGAGGTGATCGCCTTGTTCCCGTTGTCGGGGCGCAGTGATGGTTCCGGGGTCCCGGGTATGGCTCGGGTTTGGGGATCCTCCCTGGGCTCTTGGGGTGCAGTGCTGCTGCCGCTTCCCGGCGGGCGGGGGGGGGGGGGCTGTGCCGACAAGGAGTGGTGTGTGGGTCTGCGCTGCTATGGCAACAAGGCTGCGGAGCACCCCGCACCCCGACTGGGCGGTATTGGGGTCCCAAGGCCGCTCTCTTCTGCGTGTCAGGGCCCCGCCCTGGCAAAGGAAATGGTACCTGCACCCAACTCTGCAGATGTTGGGCTGCCCTCCCCTCCCTTGTTAACTGACTGCAGAAGGATCCTCTTGGCTCCTGGCAAGCACCCAGACGCGGCTCTCAGGCAGGCACCATGCAGATAGCGGGGAGGCGAGCGCTGGCCTGATGGCAGCTCTGGGCAGGTCTAGGTTGCCTTTGGTGGCAATAGAGGCGCCCGTCTCTTTAGTTTGGCCTTACTCCTCCCAGCTCTACAGGAAAACCCGTTGGTGTTTTAGCGGGGGAGCATTTTCTTTTTGAATTACACGATTCCCTAGATCTCTTTTTCCAGGTGGAAATACCGTCAGTACTCTCTTCTAGCCGGGCGTGGTGGCGCGCGCCTGTAATCCCAGCTACCTGGGAGGCTGAGGCTGGGGGTCACTTGATTTCACGGTATCGGCACTACCCTGGGCAACATAGCGAAACCGAGTCTCTAAAAAAATAAATAATGTATTTTTAAAAAGAGTATTAAAAAATACTCTCCTTTTTTTTTTTTTTTTTTTTTTTGAACTATCCCCCAGGGGGGACCACAACCTCAATCCCAAACCCCAAAATATTATAAATTTTAAGGTTAAAATAAAAAGCTACGTTTGCCGGTCTTTTTTTTTTTTTTTTT